>WWET01003333.1:63757-100006 GCA_011038615.1 Limnodynastes dumerilii | reverse complement strand
GTTGTGTTGTGACCAGCTAGAGGATGGTACCATTTTTCAAAAGAAAAGGTGTAATAGAACACGAGGGCATGAATATAAACTGGAGGTTGGTAGATTCAAAGGAAATGTGCGGAAAAATTACTTCACTGAAAGGGTGATAGATAAATGGACTATTCTCCCATCTGAGGTGGTTGAGGCCAATACAGTAGAACAATGTAAACATGCTTGGGATAAATATAAGGGTATCCTAAATTGTAAACCAAATTGAGGGTAAATAGGGTCTAGGGTCAGTATAGTTTTCAATAAACAAATGGGCAGACTAGATGGGTCATGTGGCTCTTAGCTGCCGTCACTTTCTAAGAACTAAATACCCAAGCCAACGGAACGATTAGAAAGAACGCAAATACAATGTATTCCTAGCTAAACTACACAAAATATATCCTCCTCTTTATGTTGGAAATCTTGAGGGGAAAGAAAGCTACTTTCTCCCATATTTGGTGAGAATGCCCAATTTTTCAACAATTTTGAAGAGTAGTAGCAGCACTGGTTACAAGGATAATAGGAACCCAGGTCCACTTAGAACCAAGTACTTTTCTTTTCATTAAGATTTATAGTATATGGAACCCTTGGTTTCCTTATACTGACTCACCCATGCAAGGTTATAACTATTAAATAGATACAAATGTGGATATATTTTCATTGGGGTATGTATACCTCTTCATTTCCTTTTCATTAAATTTTCTATTTATTTATTTTCTCTTCTTCTCAAATGAGAATCCTTTCCTCTAACTTTGTAATTCTCTATTATGATTAGTGTTAATACACTGCTTAAAAAAAACACAGGCCACAAGGGAGTTGTTTTCTTGTTCTAAATTTTCGTAAAACTTTTTGTTATATACTAATATGTTATGATTTGTAATCTCTTATATTCTACATGTCTATATACACTTATACCTCAATAAAAATAAAGTTAAACAAAAAAATAAGGCTAGATGTAGATGAATATGAATTGATATTTGTTCAGCCAGAACAGGATTCGAGATGTTTACTTTGCCTGTATAGAGAAGCCTACACAGGGTTGTTCAGTAAGAGCTGTAAGTGACAACATGGACGGACAATATGTGTTTAGGACTGCAAATATGAAAGATTACTGCTAATTTCCTGAACCATAAAGCATGGTGATCAAGGAAGCCAGGGTGACTTTTAAAAAATGAGTGGTGGAAACAGGGGAAAGTCCAGCACAAATCATTCAAGAGGTATAGGCGGCCCTGCCATCAACATCAAGAGGCAATGTGACAGGTGAAGAGCAAGGAGAGAGGATGGTACAGCTGAACCTTCTTCTTTGAGTGACATCAGATTATTTAAGGAAAATAGATGAGCAGCAATATTTAGGCAGAGCCTCCTTCTGGGAATCGGAAAGAACCCTTCAATTCTCCACCAGACACAACCTGTAAAAACTTTACACAATACTAAATAATACAATAATACATCTACACAATACATGCCCCTATGAATAGTCACAAAGGGTTATACCATTTATGGACTTTTGTCTAAAAAGTCCAGATGTCTTAGATAATTCCATGCAAAAATGCTGCTTTCTCTACTTTAGCCAGAATATTTTAAACTATCCAGGCCTAAGGGCTCGCCATCCAATGTGGTGCGGATTGTGATTTTGCCTTAAAACGTAGGCCATTACAAGCTCTAGACTTCCTACCTCCTGCTTTTCAGGAATTAAAATGTACTGAGCCCTTGGTTCAGTATTTTCAGAACACATGTGTTGGAAATACAAAGATACACAAGGGCTCAATGCATTGATAATGCAAGATCTTATCCACTGGTTCATCCTAATTTGTGTTCAGTATATGAAAGTGACAAACTTTGGTTTGCTAGATATGAGTTCATCATCAGCAAGCCTGGCAGATTCTACTACTCATTACAACCCCCTTTTCGTGAATTTAAGTGTACGTATATGTTATTAAAAGGTACATTGAAATCTTGATAAGATTGGTTAGCAAAGTGTGGCCAAGCCAAAACCTCAAACAGTATTTGGGGTTGTGTGATGTTGATCAAGCTATGGTTGCTATGACTGTGCTTATGGGCACAGTCATAGCGACATCTACTGTGTATAATGCTTATTTTCTGATCCGTGAGTAAATGAGGTAGCCTAGATTGTAGTCTGGTAGCAAAGATTTTAGATAACTTAAATAATTTGAAACCTATATGTAATAGGTCAATAGAAATAGACTTATGCATCACTAAATGAAGACTAATGTGGTTTATTTCTAAATATAGTTCTAAAAAAGAGTTGAGTTAGATTTCACTGCAGGATGTTGTAATATTCTCCAGGTAGGCCATCCTGGCTTTATGCAACGTTAAACATGTAATAGCCACATTTAAAATTGATTGCTGTGCTAGTGTGAGCTGTGGTGGATCAGCTTCTTGTAAAAGCCTCATGAATAGTTCTTCATCATGTGGTATAGGTTTATATAGGTGTGTAGAATGGGTTGAAATTGATTATCGACATCTTAGGTTTGAAATTATGTGGCATAACTTGCAGGGTCATGTATAGCAGCTATGCATATCTTTTCTCTCCATGGATATTGTAGCTAGGAAGCAATCAATTTTGTTATCCTATTGATAAAAGCGGTATCTGGTATAATATAAAATGTTTTGGGCCTTGGATGTTAGAAATTTGTCTAAAATTAGTTTAGTTGTATAAATGTGCAATAGGACTCCTCTGTAAGGGAATGGGAGTATGGTTGCAAAGCACATAATTGTGTTTTATATTGCTAGATTTGCGCATTTTTGCATCACATACGAAATAATGACCACCTCACGTCTCCCAGAACAGAACTGGAAAGTCCAAGTGATCAAAGTTATTTAGGTAGTTAACCCCATAGTGTTTAGATAAGTTTTGAAGTCGTCTGAGTTGTTAAATTAAAAAGGTTATCTAAAAGAAGGTCCACTGGGATGTAAAACTGATTGACAGGTGCAAGGTCTAAGATTATGGCATCACCCAGTCATGCTCTGTGAATGCTGAATAAAGCATCCATAAAGAGTTGTGTACATGAGTGAAAGAGATATGCCTTGTCAGCTGGTCTGAATTTTCTTGCTAAATATTGTTAAGTTTGGTTTTCTATTGGATTTCAATTCTGTGTTTTATTTATGTATTACATTTTCTATGTCTAATAAATAGGCACGTTGTTTTAGCACTCCTTTTTGTGCTTTCATAATTGTATATTGTACACATTTACATCTAACTTGTGTATAATAACAGCGGTGAATATAAATAATTGCATTAATTTGGCAACAGAATCCAATATTCATTTTGAAAGTATATTCCACCATTGGGGGAGGGGGGGTCAAAACGTGTAGTAGCTTACCACAGTAATTACATTCTACATCTTGACAGAGCACTGATGGAAACAAAATTAGCTTTTTTGTATTATAAGTATCCAGTCATCAAACTCTTTATTAACTGCCGTTGATACATAAATCATTGCACAATACACCAGAAGATCCCATTATTTCAGAATTGTGATCTGTTTTAGTATTATTTTCTTCAAAAGTTACACTGTCTCCAAGATCACAAATTAAAAATACTTTAAACATTTTGAGACTGGACTTCCGGTTCCGTCACATCACCCCCTTTCAGACAGCTTATCTACAGCCTCCTCGAGCGATACCCGTGGCCTCAGGGCACAAGACTGTTATTCCAGGCACTCAGCAGTGAATGGACAAATTCCTCTTCCCCATGATGCCGGCAAAGGTGAATAAACAGAGAGGGGAAGCGCAGCGCGTCCAAGATGAACACTGAAGTGATAACTGCACCCCTACCTTCAGCTGCTGCTCAAATCCAGTATGCTGACATGGTCAAGGCGATCACAGACACCATGGACCCAATGTTACAGGCACAAGTGTCCCAATTTACAGCTACAGTACAGAGCTTGAAGGAGGAAATCAAGCAGGTTTCTCAGAAGGTGTCTCAAATTGAATATAGAGCGGGGGAGACCTTTCAGGATGTAGGTGGCTTAAGAAGAAAGTAATGCAGATGGAGAAGGAGCAGAGTGAATTATGGTACAAATTGGACGATCTGGAAAACAGGTCAAGGCGCAATAACCTTCGTATTATCTGTCTGCCTGAATCATTGAAAGGTCCAGCTTTGGTGGATTTTTTTGTCAGCAACCTTACCTACTTTGCTTCAGATAACGGAGGAATATGATAACTAGATAATCGAGAAAGCACACAGATTGGGCCCGCCAAGAGAAAATCTTCAGGAAAGACTGCGTCCAGTAATCTTCAAATGTTTCAATTACCTTCACAAAATGGCGTTGTGGTCTGCAAGAAAGCAACATGGAGCTCTGATCTGGGATTGTTTCAAGATTATTCCTTTGAAGTCACAAGAGCGAGGAGACAGGATCTGCATCAGATACGAGAGAGAGTTGTGGAAACAGAGCGGCGCATATCCACGCTGGATGACGTTGTCGCTCCTATACCTGCTCAAATTGCCACCCTGACCAGTGAGATGCGGCAATGTAAATTGAGGCTTTCAGATATGGAGGGGCGCCTCCGTAGAAATAACCTTCGCTTTGTGGGCCTGCCGGAGCGGGCGGAGGGCAAGGATCCGGAGGCCTTCCTGGAAGAGTGGCTTGTCAGGGAGTATGGCAAGGAGGCATTTACGCCCCAATTTGCTGTGGAGAGGGCGCACCGTATCCCCACGCAGCCGCCGCCTCCGGGAGCACCTGCCCGTACCTTCATTGCCAAGCTCCTGCATTATTGTGATAGGGATGCGGTCCTGCGCTTGGTGCGTACCAAAGGTCCTCTTCGACTGGATAATGCCACGATCTCGGTCTTCCCTGATTTTGCGATGGAGGTGCAGAAGTCCCGAGCTAAGTTTTCCCAAGTAAAGAGGCGGCTCCGCGAGCTACAGATCCCGTACGCTATGATGTTTCCGGCACGGCTCAGGATCGTATCTGATGGTTCTACGCAGTTCTTTAACACCCCGGAGGAGGCGGCCGACTGGATAGAGACGCCCGCGCCGAAGAGACCGTCCGGACGGCTGAGTATCACTGTAGCCCCTTCTTTTTGTTTGACATGTTGTTTGGGCTGTTGTGCTTCTGGGACTGTGACATGGTTGGCTCCTTGGACTATATTGTTATAGTTAATATGTGTTGTCATTAGCCACCTGTACTTCTCAATATTCTTGAATGTAGGAGCTACTTCCCCTAGATATAGCTTTTTCTACTTTAGCCCTCTACACTAATTGGTGTGGATAGTTGGGTATAGATACATTGGGATATTTAGGGTGGGCGGTGGGTCTATAGCTAATTGGTAGTTTTCTTTTGTTACGGAAGTAGGTATCCCATAGTTGCATGGGCATACAGGGTGGGTTAGGGTGGTTTGGAGGCACTGCTTGGGGTTGGGTTTATACTGTCAGACACATAGTATTCCCGGTGTTATGCATTGTTGTGAAATTTGTACTGGGTATTGTTCGCCTCTTAACTATGCAGTTATATGGCGGTTTCAGGGGCTGAGGGTGGAGGAGGAGGGTTGTCATTTATGGTATGGAATGTGAGAGGTCTAAATGATCGCATCAAACGGTCATTGGTTCTCTGCCAAGCTAAAGGTTGCGCTGCTGACATAATTTGTCTGGTTGAAACTCACCTGTCTGGTAGCCGCCTTCTCTCCCTCAAACATCCTTGGGTGGGATGGGTCTACCATACCGCTTGAGAAAGTACAAATAGATCCTTATGGCCGTTTTGTGTTCCTACGGGCTGTTGTGTACTCCTATCCCCTGATAATCCTAGGTATTTATATTCCGCCGCCTTACTGTAATGACATCATTGGCAGGGCGGCTTCCTTTGTTTGATGAGGTGACATATAGGCCGAAGGGCATATCGGACCACTCCCCTCTTCTGCTCTCAATTAATTTAGACAGTGGTAGGGGGATCCGATTCTGGAAACTGAACCCATTTTGGCTGACCTTAATGGGGCTGGGTCTCGATTTGGTATCTCTATGGGAGGGATATTTCCAGGATAACGCGGGCTCGGCTAGGGCTACGGTTCTCTGGGATGCCTTTAAAGCTTGTATGTGTGGTTCCTTTATCAAACGGGTGACGGGTATTAAGCGTTTCCATAAGGAAAAGGAGGATAAATTAGAGCAGGCATGTAGGGACCTGGAGGCGCAGTACTTGGCATCTGGGGATCCTGGGGACTGGGAGGCCTGGCTGCGGGGTAGGGTGGAGTGGACAGATTACCTGTTGGACAAATCCAAACGTAGGCTATTATTTGCGAAGCACTCCATGTACTCGCAGGTGGATGCGGGGGGTAGCTACCTGGCATGTCTTGCGAGGGAATCCAGAAAGAGTAATGTCATCCCGGCTGTCCGTGATGCTGGGGGGAGGCGGTGCACTCTAGGGGGTCAGAGGTTGCGGGGTATTCCTCCGGTTTTATAAAAGCTTGTACTCTACCCAAGTGAAGTATACGTCAGAGCAGTTGACTGCTTATCTGGACCAGGTCCACTTCTGCACCCTCCCCCAGGAGTCAGTGGATTTCTTGGATGCTTCCTTTTTGGTTCAGGAACTGGAGGGAGTCATTGGCTCCTTCCCTAACCGTAAGACCCCCGGTGTGGACGGCATTCCGGTGGAGGTTTATAAAACTTTCTCCCAATTTCTTGCCCCTAAATTATTAACCCACTTTAACGAATTCTTTGAGTTGGGGGAACTCCCTCCCTCCATGCTGGAGGCGCTTATAGTCATGAGCCCGATAAGGACCCCATGTACCCGGAATCCTACCGCCCAATCTCCCTCCTTTCATCTGACGTGAAAATCCTTGCCAAACTGTTGGCTACTAGATTAATAAGGTAATTACTCAAATCATTAACCCAGATCAAACCGGCTTTATGCCGGGTAAATCCACTACCATAAACCTCCGCCGACTCTTTAGCCATATTCATTTGATGGCTGAATCCACACCTGGGGCCGTGGTTTTGTTCCTTGATGCTGCGAAGGCAACTCGGTCGAATAGCCTTACTTGTGGGAGGTGCTCCGTAGGTTTGGCTTTGGTGAGCGGTAGGTTTGGCTTTGGTAAGCGGTTCATTGGGTGGGTCCGTCTGCTCTACACTGCTCCGGCGGCCAGGATTTGCGTAAATGGACACACATCTGATTCTTTCCCCCTGGAACGAGGCACGAGGCAGGGCTGCCCGGCTCTTTTTGCGTTGGCTATTGAGCCGCTGGCGTGTCTTATTCGTGCTAGTTCGTGTATAGAAGTTCTCTCAGCCGGGGGGTCGGTGGATAAAATTGCCATGTATGCAGAGGATATTTTGCTATTTCTCTCCGACGAGGGTAGGGATATGGATAGCCTGCTCTGTATGGTAGATTCGTTTGGGGTGTACTCAGGTCTTAGGATCAAATGGATCAAGTCTCACATATTTCCCCTGGGTTGCCTTGACCCCTCTAGGGAGCCTCCGAGGGGCCCTCTGCAGTGGACCAACCGCTTTAAGTATCTGGGTATTTGGGTCTCTCGTAGCGCTGCGGAGTTTGTTTCACTTAACTTGCTTCCGATAGATGCCCAATTTAAAAGCAAATTCCACGTGTGGCAAAAACTCCCATTGACCGATACTGGCAGAATAAACCTAGTAAAAATGGTTATTCAACCTAAGTATTTGTATGTGCTGCAGCACTCTCCAGTCTATATTCCCCGTAAAGTATTTACGGCATTGAATGGCCTGCTCTCATCTTTTATATGGGCGGGACGAAAACCAAAGCTAAAAATTGCAACTCTTTGTCAACCAAAGTCCGGAGGGGAGTTGGCTCTGCCCTATTTTCGAAACTATTACTTAGCCACGCAGCTGACGCACCTAATAACGTGGGTTAATGGTTCGGGTCCTGGTGGTCAGGCGAGCGCATTGGTCAAACGAGGTTCCCCGCGACGCACCCCTTTACAAACACTACTGGTAGGCAGGGTTGGGGGCTCAGACTGTCCGATAGTTAGGCAGGCGGTGGAGGTGTGGAGGCAGGCTGGGCAGATCTTGGGGGGTGAGGTTATTGATTTAGAGGTCCTATTATGGCATAATAAAAATTACCCTGAAATTCCCTCTCTCTGGGTCCATAACATTTAGTCAGTCTCTCCCTTACAAACCTTGGGACAGGTATACTTGAATGGTGTGATGGAATCCTTTTCTCAGCTGAGGGAGAAGTTTGGTTTCCCAGCTTCCAATTTCTTTGTGTATCTGCAGCTCCGGCACGCCTTGGCCTCGCAGTTTAGAGGGGGGGGGGCGGTCCTTGGGGACTCTCCTATTAAGCTGTTATTGAAGGATCTGGGGCAACACGGGGCCATATCCTATATCTATAGCACTCTCAATGAGGGGCTGACCCTTAGTTCTATGGAAGAGTTGCGTCGTAGGTGGACGGAGAATGTTGGCGCGTTGGAGGATGATGATTGGGAGCACATGGTGGGTTGTACGAGGAAGGCTACGGCGTGTTTGCGCTTCCAGTAAATCCATTTTTATGTCCTTCATAGGGTCTACTTTACTCCTCTGAGTATGCATAGGCTTGGTCTTCGTGCCTCGTCTAGTTGTCCAAAATGTGGTGCGCTTGAGGCGGACTTTTGGCACTTGTTATGGGCCTGCCCACGGATACTAGACTTCTGGGAAAGGGTTTGGTCGTGTATTAGGGACACAGAGGCAGGTCTTCCACCTATCGACCCTCTCCTTGTGCTATTTGGGGTTAATTTAGAAGAAATTTGCAATAAAATTATATATCGCTATGTACTTAATCTCTCAACGTTGGCCAAGGTTGTTATCGCCAGAGTGTGGTTAAGCCGGACCCCTCTAGATTGCAGAGTTGGATTGCCTTAGTTAATGAAACTATTGGCCATGAGAGGTATTTATATACACAATGTAAAGCCCTGCACAAATATCACAAAATACGGACAAGATGGTGTGAATCCCCCTACGGGGTGGGACTGGAGCCACCTGACTCTCCTACATAAATGTAGTTGAGCGGGTATTGTAGGAATAGAGCGATCTTGCGGTCTTGGATGGCCGCCCCTCCACCTCAATTCCCCCTGCCGCAACATTCGGCTGCCTAGATATAACTGTTGCCCAGTGTTAAGAGATGAAGGAAGCTAAAGCTAATGTTAACTCTTGGTCCTTAGAGATGAACGGTTACTTAAATGTTTGAATGCATTTTACGCTAATGTATGATTTGCTCTATGTTAACACTGTATTGTTTTTCCCTGTAGGCTGCTTACTTAGATGGCTGTCTACAGTTGTCTGTGCATAGTGCATAGGAGTATAGTGAGTGTGCCTGATCCTGTTGTTATTATATCTTAAGCTCTGTTGCCCCGTGTTTCGGGCTGGGTGGGGCTTGTTGGCCCTCTAGCAGTGCTGGGCAGGGCTCGTTGGCCCTCTGGCAGTGCCTCCAGGGGGGGGGGTTGTTTTGTTTTGTTTTTCTTGTTTTGTATGTTTGATTTGATGTATGTCTTGAAAAATCAATAAAAGACTACTGAATTAAAAAAAAAATATTGATAATAAAATCCCTACAAAAATCCTGTCTGAGAGGCTAAAAGGATTTTGCCTAGTGTAGTACGAGGATCAGGCAGGGTTCATTTGGTGCAGGAATTCAGTTTTGAATATTAGAAAAGTACTTACAGTGATTCAACATCTGGCAAATGCTGAAGATAGTGAGTCACGTCTGATCCTCTACCTGGATGCCAAAAAGGCATTCGACATGGTCACATGGGACCATTTATGGGAAGCACTGAAGAGATTTGGGTTCCCTCAGGCCTTCTCGGATGTACTCCTTGCTTTATATTCTGATCCATACACACAGATAGGGGGCTTGATCTCCACATCCTTTAAAATCTAGAAAGGGACAAGGCAAGGATGCCCTCTGTCCCTGCTGTTATTTGCCTTAGCTTTGGAACCTCTGGCTGTGGCTCTCCGTCAGTCTAGAGATTACTATGGGATTAAAATTGGGAGAGTAGAGGTGAAATTGGGCCGATTTACAGATGACATGCTTTTGTTGGTTGAGAAGCCGGACACATCTATCCCAAATATATTACATATAATACAGGAATTTAGTGCCTTTGCTGGATATCGGATAAACTTTCATAAGTCTGAATCAATTCCTCTTGCTGGGACACCCCGGATAGTTGCAGACCCTCTTATATCTCAAACGTTTAAGTTAACACATAATCAGTTTAGGTATCTTGGGATTACTTACACCTACTATTAAAGCCTTATATAAAGCAAATTTTAGCCCTGTCATTAAATCTAAAGCAAGTACAGTACAAGGATGGAAGAACCTTCCTTTATTACTTATGGGTAGAGCTGCAGTGATTAAGAGTGTTTTACTTCCAAGACTCTCATATATAATCTAGATGCTCCTGATTCTATTACACAAAGCTGCTTCTTTGGAAAAACAAGAAACCCAGAGTTGCGAAAAAAAGATTACAACTTAAAAGGAAGAGTGGAGGGTTGGGTATTCCTGATATCCAACTCTTATCTTACAGCGCGCTTTTTAGGCATTTATCAAATTGGTTGCTAAATAAGCAGCATTTCTCAAATAGGTTGTTGGAGCATGCAGTGGTAAAGCCCTATTCTTCAGCAGCCTTATTACATTTGCCAAAAAGTAAGATTCCTGAAAATATTTTGAAAAATGTATTATTTGGGGATACGTATAGAACCTAGATCGCACTCCACAGGAAATGTAAAAGCGATTACAAAGCATACAACACATTTTGGGGGAATAAAGCATTTGAACCAAGTTTAGACAATAGATGTTACAAGTTGTGGTGGAGTAAGGGGAATTTAGCAATCAAAGATATTTTTGACTCAGGGGGGCAAATGTATTCCCTTTAGAAAGTAAAAGAGAAATACTCACTCCCAAACTCGCACTTTTCTATGTTTTTGCAAACTCGGCACTATGCACAACAGGTCTGGGGGAATATTGAGAAAGAGATCAATCACCTGGGAGTGTTAATTTCATTTCCTTCTACACACCACTACCCCATTAGAAGCCTATATAATGTTATCTTAGAGCTAGATAAACTTTAGGAGCAACCTCTTAATTCCTGGATCCGTGATATACCCTCTTTAGTCTCTTCACTCACTATGATAAGACAATAAAAGCTCTGGGTACAGCAGCCCTTCAAGAAGTACACTTTAAAACTGTAAACAGAGTCTACATCTCTCAAGCTTAAAGAAGCCATATGGTGGAGGAAGAGTTGAGTATTTGCCCAAAACGTCATGCAAGTAAAGCGACTTTCATTCACAATTTGTGGGAATATGTGAAGATTTGTAAATTTTGGATTAAGATTGTAGGTTTCATAAACACTATACTTAAAGTTCAAGTCACACTTGATTCACAGGCATTGCTGTTGGCTAACTTCAGTAACTGGAAAGAAATCACGGGGGTACAGTCAGCCCTTCCGCTACTAACAGTGATAGTCACGGTTGCCAAAAAGGCAATCTTACAATATTGGATTAAGCCTACATCCCCCACTGTTGAACAGGTGAAGGTCGCTCTGCTAGATCTGCTCTACTTGGAAAGACGGGTTACTTTACCTGATGTTGCAAAAGGGATACACAAATTCCACAAAAAACGGAGTCCATATATAAACTATCTTCCAATAATTAAACAAAATCATATCTATAGTCTGTTTGAATCTACCACATGGTTTTTACTGAGGAATTAAAATTTGGGAGAAATTGTTGCAAATTTGTGATGTGGGAGAAAGAAAAATCTTTTTACTCTATATCAACTCTGATATTGATATTGTCTTTATACATTTGTCATAATTGCTTCGGATTGCACGGTCTTAAAACAAAATCAGATGTTCTCCATATAGGAGGGAGTTGGACCAGCATAAGTACCGACAGTTTCTGTTTTTGTTTGTTTTATTTAAGTACTGTTTTATTTTTATTTCTTGCCTTATGATTTAGCATGTTTGTTATCTCCAATAATCATATAAGAAACCCATGTTACAAGATCCTGCCAGACTTTAATTGATATCTGTACTTGTATCATATCCTATTATTGGTTATGTACTGGTAAGGCTTGTACCTGTATGTTTGCATTTCTATGAAAACCTAATAAAAAAGTATTCAAAAAAAAAAAAAATTTTGAGACTTTTGGAGGGTATCAGCTGCAAAAATTGATCTGGGTTTCTTTACCTTAATATACATTCTTTATAAAAAAAAAAAAATATACCACATATGCATTTTATTGTCACAAATATTTTCAGATAAATTCTCCTTTTAGTTTACACACGGGATACCCATGGGCTCCAAATTTTGCTAATTTAAACATGAATGGGTTTGATGAACAATACATAACTAATAACACAGGGCTAAACCCCTGCAATCAACATGGTTTAGCCCAGGAGTGACTTTAAGTTCTTATTTTAAGATTCTTAAGTGTGAATCAGGTCCTCTAATACATAGTCTTGTATGTCCCCAAAAAATTACTTTCACTAGTAATTAATCCTGAATGACCCTGTCCCTCCCAATTAAACAAAGTATGATACTGCCACATTTAGTGCAATGCGCAGTTAATACGTTTTGCCATATGCATCTTCCTATAAGATTTTATCAGGTAATATCCTGGAGCCATAAACCCAATGTACACACGAGGCTGAAGTTGTCTTCTTATTCAGGCTCCAGCTTCTTATTTACTTCTTATTCAGGCTCCAGCTTCTTACTCACTTTTTATTCAGACTACAGCTTCTTATTCATTATGTTATTTTAAAACAATCGAAGGTAGTGCAAAAAAACCGTGAACATTGTAGATACTTAAAACATTATCTCTGACACACATTTTCATTTTATTTTGATTTGCCAAGTAACATTTTGGGTATGAAATAGGGTGGCAAAGTGGGCACAGACAATATATTTGACCATTTTGAATAAGTAGCTGTAGTTTTGCAAGGGTTAAATGGCCTTGGGCAATAAATTTTACACTTGGAAGCAACAGAGGGTGTCCACATGCACTTAACCCACAATTATTTTGCATTGGCCGACTGTGTTTTGGGCATGAAATAGGGTGTCAAAGTGGGCACAGACAATATATTTGACCATTCTGAATCCTGTTAAACTGAATGTCATAAATATATTTTATATTATCAGCGGAACAAGTTCTTGTGATGGGATGGTTCACCATGCATGTTGTTTGTTAATGTTGTGAAAACAGAAAAAGGCTCATTTGATCTGTCCCTCAAGTCATTCTGCACTTCCATCAATCGTTACAGTTTCCGGAATAAGGTAGGTTAATGTTTTAAATATAATGTACAGTATCACTTAACATTTGCAATTTTTAGTACTATAGCGAATTTTGTCATTGTTAATTTTTGTTGCTGTTTTGGAAGGGAATTATATGTGAAGTACAGAGCACATAAATATGAAATATGCAACAGTTTTGAACATGTTTTTGAACCGCTTTGACTCCCTGTACAAGGTTTTTGTGTAACTGGTTGCGGTATGAGGGCTTCAAGTAAAAGTGGTGATGGTCCATGTTTCCATGTTATTATATACAGAGGAAATAGTGGAATAAACTGCAAAACAATAAATGACAAAATTATTCTTAAAGTACATAATAATAATAATAATAATAATAATAATAATAATAATAATAATAATAATAAAAATAATAACTTTGAACAGGACTATAAAAATTACTTTTTTATCCTTACAATTTAAGTATTCAAATAAATCATCAACAACACTTATAAAATACTGAAAGATTTTTTCAAAAACCTTGAGTGACCTTCAATGTCGGAGAACATTTTATTTGCTTCTTCAACCTAATAGATGACAATTTATGGCACTACTATGATGGGATCAAAGAATTTAAAGATCCTTGAACTGGAATTCAAATTGCTACCCAAGATCTTACGGAAGAAGTTCTTGTGCCTGGAGTCAATGTAGGTCACATAGTCCTTGTTTGTCTCGATGACTCCTCATTGAATATTGCACAGGTAAGTAAATATTTACATTATAAAGAACAAGGATAAGATCACTTAAAAACACCTCCCGGCAGCAGAACCTTCACCCTGGAGTGGCCAAAAAAACTCTAAAAGAACACAGTTGAATAGGGAGATGGGACAGGAAAACAGCACTAGGATACACAGAAAATATATGACAAATTACATATTATAAACCGTCCCCGGTCAGAAACTCTGACTTTCGAAATAGGGACATCCGAAAGTTCCTTTTCGTATGTCTTTATTTCGAATACCACCCAGTTTTGAATTTTGTTTTTAGAATGGGTGAGTATGCCGATCTGGCCCCTGGTATAGTGTATATACAGAAGCCACAGTGACCCAACGCTATTCCATTCGTCCGACCATTTCTGTCCTTACCCTTAGAATCTAGGCTGAAGTCTAAACCTGCATGTATAACAGGCCGCATACCTAATTAAAAATAGGGATAGGCTGCACAAGAAAAATTTGTCTCCCTAACTGCGACAGTATCAGCTTGTTGCTGATAAAAGGAGCAAAGAGCACGGCTTTGAAATTTGGTAACTCCAAGCCTTTAAAATAATGGGAAAAGAGATTAACCATTGTGCCAAAGACTAAGGCCATTTCTTTGCAAAACCAGACACTTCTAATATAACTATAATGTCTACATGGTTGAGATGGAATATAAGAAAGAAATTAAGCGACGGATTTAATTATTTATTATAAAGTAAGATTTTTTAACATTCTAAAAAATTGATATGGTACAATAGAGAAAACATTTTTTTTCATATGTAAACTATTTCTTTTTATTACAGGAACATACAATACTAAACAGCACGACTGCAGCACAGAAATGGGTAGAGGAACATAAACATACTTCTGTAGGTCAAGTTTATGAACCATCCCTCCTTTCAAAGACGAAGAGCGAGGCAGAAGAATGCATTAAAAAATTCCAATATTTTATTGATTTAGAAAATGTGACCGAAGACTGTATTGAAGAATTTGTTTTCACATTTACAGAGAAACAAGATATGGAAAGATTTCTGCAAGAGACAAGGGACAAACAAAAACTAATTGTATTTTGCACATTATGTGCAACATAAATTTTAAAAATAAATAATTTATTGCATTTGTTAATATAAATTTTTGTTAATTGTTAGTCCAGTTGTTTAAATTAATGTTATAAAAAGGTTACATTGCAATTTTTTGGGATGCTTAAGTTAAATAAAGTAGTTTATAAAAAATTTTTGTTTACTATACATTACTTAATGGCATAAAAATTGAGCTAAAAAGGGTATAAATATAATTGTTTCATCTTAGTGGCTCTCTAAAATAACATGCTTTCGAAAGGGGTTATTATTATTCATGCTGATTAGATGAATGTGGTTTAACCCTTTACAAATGACAGTTTAAAGTGTAAAATGTATTGCCCAAGGACATATAACCCTTGCAATACTAGTGCAAATGGACACCCTCTAATGATTTCAAGTGTAAAATTTATTGCCAAGGTCATTTAACCCTTGCTATAGTACAGCTACTTATTCAAGATGGTCAAATATAGTGTCTGTGCCCACTTTGACATCCTATTTCATGCCCAAAACGCAGTCGGGCAATTCAAAATAATTGTAGGTCAAGTGCAAGTGACCAACCTCTGTTGATTCCAAGTGTAAAATGTATTGCCCAAGGCCATTTAACCCTTGCAAAACTACAGCTACTTATTCAAAATGGTCAAATATAGTTTCTGCGCCCACTTTGCCACCCTATTTCATGCCAAAAATCTTACTTGGCAAATCAAAATAACAATGTGTGTCAGAGATAATGTTTTAAGTATCTACAATGTTCACGTTTTTTTGCACTACATTTGATTGTTTTAAAATAACATATAATGAATAAGAAGCTGGAGTCTGAATAAGAAGTGAATAAGAAACCAACTTCAGCCAAATTCTACTTTAAGGGCAAAACAGGTGCAAGTACACTTTGAACTCAAAGGGGCCGATTCAGAGATGTACTTACACCTTTTTTTTTTTAGGTGGAAGTGTACAGCTCGGCTAAACCATTATTCAAAGTAAGGGGTTTAATTAATTTAAAATTTCTTGCATGCAGGCAAAATGCATTACTTTTACACAAAGAACTAAAATACTGCATAGTTTTATGTTTATTCTATAAAATAGAGTTGACCTAAGAAACTTCACCTCCTAATTTTATTTCTGGTTTTTAAATTTAAATCTGCCTCCCTTGCAATTCAGCATGGTATTTCTCAGGTCTACACTTGCACCTTACAAAAAGTAGGTGTAAGTGCGACTTTGAATTAGCCCCAAACACTGCATAGTTTTGTTTAATCTGTAAAATAAAGCTGAATTAAGGAACTTGACCTCAATTCTATTTCTGCATTCAGCATTTAATTAAACTTGTCTCTCCTTGCAATTTAACATGGTATTTAGTTAGCTTCTCGCATACACCTAAAAATAAAATGTAAGCGCAACTCTGGATCAGCCCCAATGAATTTTCCCTAAAGTGCACCTATGGTTCAGACTACTAGTAAGAGTTTAATTCACCCTTCCAGCACTTTTAAGACACTTTTTGCAGTGCTGATTAGCAGCTATATTCGTTTAGACTTATTTTAGCTTAACTGACTGTAACCTCACCACATAAGACTTAGTGAGTGGCAAACATTACATGCAGCATCATTATATTTTAGTCATCGAGTTTTATGGTTTCGCTAGTTCAGCAATCATATGTACGGATATTATGGCTATTAAAGGCATGGTGGACTTATTCAGTCTCGGCCATTATATGGTGACGCCATTATTCCTTTTCCTAATCACTTTAACCGCAGCTACACCGAGCTGCCACCCTTCCCGCCTGCCCCCGAACTGAAATTTAACGGCTTTCCCGCGAGGTCAGAGGCTGCCCTGACGTCATTTCCCGCGCGGGGGCCGCCGGGAAGCCGAGTCGCCCGCCCTTTACCCACAGCCATTGACAGACGGGAGGAGGAGGCCGCGGGCTGCCAGTCTTGCCAGAGCCGGTAAGTAACGGGACAGCGGTGCTCGGGATTTCTTCCGCCATGTAGGGTGATCGGATTTTCACCTCATATTGCCGACTTAGAGAGCCGAGGGCTGTGAGGGGGAGATTTTAATGCGCGATTTGATGACGTAATAGCGGCTGGCGCCGACACTGACAGGAGTGAGAGAAGTGGCGAGCCTGCTTTTCATAGCGGGGCCCTTGACATTGCGTTATGACTAGTGACAAGACAGGCGGCATTTTGGTGCCCCGTAGGGCGTTCTGCTATCCCCGCCCCCCTCGTCTGCTTTGCGGGGTTCGGAACTACGAGGAGGGCGGAAAGATTAGGCCTTCCGGTTGTAATAGTTTGCATCTGATAGGACGAGGAGGCAGTGTGTTGTAGTGGGAAACAACCAATAGGAATGATGAGGGCGGGTATTGGCGTGTCAGAGGGAGTAGTGGTGACAGGCGGCGTGCAGTGATCACATATATACATATATACATACATACATACATACATACATACATACATACATACATACATACATACACACACACACATGCAGGGCTCTAAGTGAAGGGGTATGCCGTACTTATGTAAATCTCCATTCCCTTCAACTGTTTCTAAATTTCCACACTTAATATATAAAGATATAGTTATCTATATGTGTGTGTGTAATTTGCATTAATTATAATGCTATGACAATTGTACAGTGTATATGCAAATTTGATAACTGATAGAGCAATATTGTTTTCTTACATATTTGATTTAACAGACATTCTACCCATTATGTACTTGTTATATGGCTATGTGTATGTACATAAGGGCAATGAAACCAGCACTATGCTTTACCAGACTGGTTGTTAGAACCATAGGGGGGGGATACCTGAGCATAAGGGCTCTTCACTGGGATTCCAGAAAGCCACATACCATTTAGCATCAGGGATTGTTTACCCAGGGAGTTGGTACAATCACAGCCTAAATGTCAATCTTTTGTGTGTGGATAGTGGGGAGCCTCCCTCCCCATTATCCACACCCATGGGTAGTGGAAAGAGATAATGTGATGAAGAAAACATTTAAATTATTTTGTCTTTGCAACTCTACAGATTCAAGCATGGCTTGGGTATGGTAGCCCGTTTAAAGAGAGAGTGCTTGTGGGCACCTTGAGGAGCCTTCTAAATAAATGATAATAATAATAGTTCCTCAAGAAAAAATAAACACTTAATACAGTTTAATTTAGGAAGACATTTTAAGACATCCCTCTTTCCCTCCCTGCGTTCCAGAGTCTTCAAACTTTGAATCCAATCATGTCTTGGCAAAAATAATAAAAACAGACACTTGCACGGCAGGCCTCCCTGCAGCTAAATGACAGCTATCACGACACTGTGCTAAAACAGTATTGGTTCCTATTGGTGTGAAGTGCTGTGACCCCAGGATGATGCTGCTATTTCATTCTGCACTATAGATCTAAATGACAGACATCTCCGGGTCACGGCAGTTCTCGCTGTGGGGGCCACTACTGTTATAGTGACATGCTATTGCACTGCCTTTCATTAAAGACAGGGATGCTGCTGGGCCGTTAATGGTTTGTTTTAAATTAAATCCCCCAATTGTAATTGCACAAGCTGTTTTATTCAACAACAACCGTAAATACCATGTTGGCCTTGTAATTGTGATGAAAATACTTGAATTGACCTAAAATAAGGCACATTCCTCTTGAATTATTGGTGTTAAGAAATAAACCCTTGATCCTTTGCCACTATATAAAAAACTACTTTTTACAGTTAAGTTAGTAGAGACTACAGTTATTCACCTACCCTTTTCTATCATTTCAGTGAAATCTCTACCATCCTATTGACATGTTATTTTCTTCCCCTTGCAGACTATCTGTTTAGGAATGGAAGCTGAAGAGACGATGGGCTGCATTCAGGAGTTCCCAGATCACTACAAAGTTATGATGGACAGATTAAACGAGCAGCGCGAGCGAGACCAGTTTACTGACATCACTTTGATTGTGGACGGTATGTATCAGATCTTGTGGCTTCAGTTTAGCAATTGTAACTTGCTACAGAGCTAATGCTGTATAAATCTAGCTAAAATGCATCCAAATCCAGTGTGTGGAACCTTTCTAAAAAATATTTGTGCAAAATTTGTTTAATGTAGCTTAATTCTTTAATTGCTTTGTTGGTGCGTTTCAATGTTGAAGTCTGTCATTTCCCACACAAGCGTCTTCTCAATAGCGTTACTGGCCTGGTGTAGTCTGTTTATTAATAAAAAAAAGTGACCCTACACATAAACAAATTTATTTTAAAAAAAAAGAAAAGGTGCATATATGTTCCCAACGAGCATCACTCTCTATAACAATTTCATCAAGTCGTCCATAAAGTGGGAGTGGTGGGATGATGCATCAGACGACTGTGACCTTACTGCTCTGATGATACACGTTCCCCCCCCCCCCTTATTAGTTTGTCTTAAAGACCGCATATACGCAATCTACATAACAAAAAGATACGTAGATTACGTAAAAAATTTACTAAGCATGCACAGTAGCAAAAAACAGTAAACTATGGACGTATATGCTACCAGACGTCCGGTAGTGTGAATCGGGGCCATAATGTAGTTTTGCAGACTAAAATCTATATTAGCCCTAAGTTATATAAATTGTGATACCAAATATCAGAACAGAACTGTGTAATTAAGCAAATCAATCACAGCTGTAACACGGGTCTCAATGCGCCTTATGTACAAATCAGTGGCCGTAATATTAGCGGCGGATAGTAAGATAGAGAGACTCTGACACTGTCCTTCTCACTCCGTTTTTATACTATTATTGGTCCCTAGGGTTAAGGGACATGCAAGAGTTGGAATAGCTGAATTGATAATGGAGATATAAGATGTGGTCATCCTACTTCTTGGAACCACCTAATTGGGATTTGTCCTGAACAAATGCAAATTTCAAACGTGTCAGTTTGTGTTTTGTTTGTTTTCTTTGTTTAGAGTTATCCTTCTGGTCACAGTACCGTTATGCTTGAGGAAGCTTGTTACATATTATTTTAAACAACATTTTTATTGAAGTATGGAGAAGAAAATGATGTTACAATACAGATAAATAAAGCCTGAGGGATGCATCATTTGAATAACACTCAGATCTATGGGTTATTTCTTAACCGGTGTGACAACATAAACAGTAATAACAAGCACATTGATAATGACAATGATAGTAGTAATAAAAACAACAAATACCTGGTACATAAAGACTTAGACGTATATAAGCGTCACATCTTAGTTGTACATACAGATAGTCTAATGTGCCTCTTGTTAACATAATTTTCAATTGTATGTAAATAAAGAGAGTAGTAAAGAGGAAAAAAAATAAAACACTGTAACGCAGCCTGGTGTCGTTCTTATCAATCCGTTTCGGTGACTGCTTCCTAAAATATAATAGGGGGATCTTGTGCATATTCTCAGTTCGTACCAATAAGTGTTTCTAAATGATTCCAAATCCTTTTTTTAAATGGTTCCGAAAGGATATTTATGAAGCCCTCCCACGTTTGGAAGAACTTTGAGACCCTGGACTCCTTTTGTAGAGTGGATTCTATCAAATCCATATTGAATAAGTAAAATAGCTTTTCCCTAAACAATAGCATAGATGGAGGGGTTGTTTGTAACCATGACTGTAAAATACATTTGCGTGCAGCAGCTGACACTATCAGGAGGAGCCTTTCATAACCTGGAGGGAACCCTTAATGTTGGGGGAAGATTGCCCAGAACTGTCCGTGGCGCTGTTAGCGGGAGAGTGGTTATTGGGAAATCATTAGTGAAGCGTCATACTCTCAACCAAAACTGCCTGATCTCCAGGAAATCCCATAAGCAATGATTTGTCTGCCTCTGGGGATCCACACTTCAGACGTTTCTGGTCTTGTGCAATTTATTATGCTCTCCGTGGGGACACATACGCTCTATGCATTATACTAAGGGACATTTCCCTGTACGTCGTTGGGGGGGATGAAGCGTGAAGCTTCTGAATGTGCCCATATATCTGAGATGGTGATGTTGGGGAAGCGATTTGACCAAAGTGACATTCCAAGTGAGGTCTGATTATGTTCCAAATATGGATGTAGATAACATGGTGTCTAATGGATTATTCCAATGTGTTTGTGAACTATTAAATACTGGGTAACTTTAATAATCTATAAGCTCTTAAAAAACCATTTAATGATAATATTTAGTGTTTTAGTCCATTGTGTAAACTCCTTATACCCATTCCATTCTCTCCCAGGGCACCAGTTTAAGGCCCACAAAGCTGTGCTTGCTGCCTGCAGCCATTTCTTCTACAAGTTCTTTCAGGATTTCACAGAAGAGCCCTTGGTGGAGATAGAAGGTATGTAATGGATTCAATGTTTCCCTGCACATGTTTAACCGTTATGATTCATAGCATTTTAATAATATACTTATGCATGTCATCATGCATTCTATTTCTTATTTTATCCTATGAATTTGTGTGCATTGACAAGTCTTATGGTGTATTTATACTTTATGCAAGTATCTGTAAATATAGGGTTTTTTTTTCTACTTCCATATCCTCTTCATTCTTCTGGCATGACTCCCTATTTTCCCTGCTCTGTCCCTCATCCCAACTCACTCCTACCCTTCCCTCACTCCAGTCCTCTTGTTCTCCAGCCACGTGTTTCCGCCTACTTTGTAGATTGTAAACTCTTGCCAGCAGGGTCCTCTTTTCCAGCCTCCTTATTGTCCCCTCTGCACTGATGCTGAATTGTTTTTGTAGTTTGTCCTATTATCAACATTGTGTCATCATTTGCTTTACGCTGTATGGGCCTGATCCAGACTAACGATGTTGCGCTAAGCGTACTAATGCTCAGCGTAACATCTATGCACTCCCCCTGTCCCAGCGTAGTTAGGCTACCCTGGGACTGGACCGTGGTCACGGAAACGCCCCCCTCCCTGCCTCATTGGCCTGCCTCCCCCCTCCTACCTACACTAACTACAGCGTAGAGAGGGGCGTTCCTAGCCGCAACAACGCAACAGTTAGGGACACCCGATCCTAAGGATTGGGTTTTCCTAACTTCGCCGGGCAACATCTGCTCAGCGCATGCGCAGATCAGCAGAAATGCCGATCATACGCACGCCGTACCTACGGTGGCGGGTGTTACTCTGGATCAGGCCCTATGACCATAATGATGCTGAACCAGATCCTGAACTACATGAAAATTCTATGTTATCCTCCGCATTGGAATTCGCTGTCCTAAAATCTGCATGTAGTACATGGGACTTCTGTGTGCTCCTTCTTGCGGGTGGGATTTATGGTCCGGAGTCACAGTTACGTAGTCTTTGTCTTACGTACGTTGTTTTATGAATTGAGCTACTACCCATGCGTAGAAGTTTATTTGTGCTATCTACGTACCATTTCTGGAGCTAAATAAGCTCCATGAGCCCTGCTGGAATCCGGACCTATGTTCCATGGACCCTGGGCCAGATTTACTAAGCTGGTTTGGAAAAGTGGAGGTGTTGCCCATAGCAACCAATCAAATTTTAGCTGACATTTTCTAATAGGAATCTGATTGGTTGCTATAGGCAAGATCTCCACTTTTCCAAACCCGCGGGTCTGTAATTACATCTATGCTTTTACATTACCTGTCCAGTGTTTTGGTGCCTTTGTGCCATCTTATGAATAAATGTTAAATACTGATAATTGTTGAATCCAATGTAAATGGGAACATTTCTTATTCATTTGCTAGTGACGTTTCTCACTGATGTCGCATGGTTCTAAATTTACCATCTCTGCTTGCAGTCTATAATTATAGATAAAGGATAATAGTAATAAAACAAATAGGATAATAATACAACAAATACTATCATTCCAGTTTTAGAGGGGTGCAGGGAGTCAAATTGTGATTATTTATGAACATTTAATTTAAATCAGTCACAGATGGATATATAAATAGAATATGCTTTTAAGTCTAATTATTCATATATATAATATATATATATATATTTTAAACAGGTGTAAGTAATGCAGCCTTTCGGCATCTGATTGAATTTACATACACTGCGAAACTGATGTTACAAGGTGAGGAGGAGGCCAGCGATATCTACAAAGCAGCAGAGTATCTGCAGATGCATGAAGCAATTAAAGCCCTGGATTTCAGGTATGACATGCTTAATATGTATTCCTAGTATAGATTTCTAGTTTCTTTTATTCCATGGTGACACATCTACGGTATATATCTATTAGCTATCCTCTTCTGTTTTTGTTGTAGAGCAATGTGTGTGTTTTTCTTAATGAATTTAAACTGCCCCATGCAGAGAGCCCACTAGTGACCCCTGCCCAATGCAGGCAGAGAGCCCACTAGTGACCCCTGCCCAATGCAGAGAGCCCACTAGTGACCCCTGCCCAATGCAGAGAGCCCACTAGTGACCCCTCCCTGCCCAATGCAGGCAGAGAGCCCACTAGTGACCCCTGCCCAATGCAGGCAGAGAGCCCACTAGTGACCCCTGCCCAATGCAGGCAGAGAGCCCACTAGTGACCCCTGCCCAATGCAGGCAGAGAGCCCACTAGTGACCCCTGCCCAATGCAGGCAGAGAGCCCACTAGTGACCCCTGCCCAATGCAGGCAGAGAGCCCACTAGTGACCCCTGCCCAATGCAGGCAGAGAGCCCACTAGTGACCCCTGCCCAATGCAGGCAGAGAGCCCACTAGTGACCCCTGCCCAATGCAGGCAGAGAGCCCACTAGTGACCCCTGCCCAATGCAGGCAGAGAGCCCACTAGTGACCCCTGCCCAATGCAGGCAGAGAGCCCACTAGTGACCCCTGCCCAATGCAGGCAGAGAGCCCACTAGTGACCCCTGCCCAATGCAGGCAGAGAGCCCACTAGTGACCCCTGCCCAATGCAGGCAGAGAGCCCACTAGTGACCCCTGCCCAATGCAGGCAGAGAGCCCACTAGTGACCCCTGCCCAATGCAGGCAGAGAGCCCACTAGTGACCCCTGCCCAATGCAGGCAGAGAGCCCACTAGTGACCCCTGCCCAATGCAGGCAGAGAGCCCACTAGTGACCCCTGCCCAATGCAGGCAGAGAGCCCACTAGTGACCCCTGCCCAATGCAGGCAGAGAGCCCACTAGTGACCCCTGCCCAATGCAGGCAGAGAGCCCACTAGTGACCCCTGCCCAATGCAGGCAGAGAGCCCACTAGTGACCCCTGCCCAATGCAGGCAGAGAGCCCACTAGTGACCCCTGCCCAATGCAGGCAGAGAGCCCACTAGTGACCCCTGCCCAATGCAGGCAGAGAGCCCACTAGTGACCCCTGCCCAATGCAGGCAGAGAGCCCACTAGTGACCCCTGCCCAATGCAGGCAGAGAGCCCACTAGTGACCCCTGCCCAATGCAGGCAGAGAGCCCACTAGTGACCCCTGCCCAATGCAGGCAGAGAGCCCACTAGTGACCCCTGCCCAATGCAGGCAGAGAGCCCACTAGTGACCCCTGCCCAATGCAGGCAGAGAGCCCACTAGTGACCCCTGCCCAATGCAGGCAGAGAGCCCACTAGTGACCCCTGCCCAATGCAGGCAGAGAGCCCACTAGTGACCCCTGCCCAATGCAGGCAGAGAGGGTCAACCGGAAGTGCCCCTTTCACATCACCACCAAATACCAGGGATTTTGCAGAGACCCGGGTTTTTTGAGAAAATCCCAGGTATTTGGTGGTGATGTGAAAGTGGAATAAGTGATCGTCCATTACTGTCAACATCCTGGTTCTCTTCAAACTAAAGAAGGGATGCTGTGAGGCCTCAAAAGGCCACGGGCTCAATGGGAAACTCCCTATACCCCCCCTGGGTGTATACTGACTCCTGAAAACTTATGTGGTGAAACCTAAAACAAAAATGTCCCTGTCCCAAAAAGCTTACGTGTTACTTTAATATACTCCTTACCTTCTCCATAAAAGATCTACAGGTTACAGGGTGAGTGCCTATCTTCTGATCCTCGATACATTACCGTTGATGTTTTTTGTTTTCTAGGAACAAAGAGACTATAGTCATCGAAGAAAAACTGGACGAAGAAAGCATTAAAAAATGGAAGCTTTCTGACGCGTCCGGCTTAATTGCAGAGACAGTGCCCACTACAGTGGGTGAACCAGTGGAGATTGAAGTAGAAATAGCTGAAGGAACTATTGAGTTAGAAGAAAACATGGAGACTCTGGAAGCGGTTTCTTCCCATGAACAGTCTGTGAAATACATCCAGAGCACAGGCACATCCGATGATTCTGCCCTTGCCCTCCTGGCAGACATTACCAGCAAATACCGCCAAGGGGAAAGAAAAAGGCAGCTGCAGGAAGACAGTGCCAATGAAAGTGATGCTGCGGGCAAACAGGTAGAAGGCATTGAAATTATGGAAGTTCATCTGTCACATGTCAACAACATGTTCCATTGTCAGAAATGTAACCGCTCATTTAAATTGTTTTACCATTTAAAGGAACACATGAAATCACACTCTGCTGACAATTTTAAGTGTGAAATATGCAATAAAAGCTATGTGCGCGAGATTGCGTGGAAACAACACCTAACCTGCTACCACCTAGAGGAAAGCGGCGCCAGCAAAAGGCCAAGATCAGGCAAAAAAATCCACGTTTGTCAGTACTGCGATAAACAATTTGATCACTTTGGACATTTTAAAGAGCACCTGCGGAAGCACACAGGTAACCTTCCCTACATTGTCTTGTACATTATAGTCCAGCAGAGGGCACCATTCAACAGTAGCTATAAAGCAGAGTCCTTTGAAACCTCTTTACGATGTCAACAGCTGCCTATTACCTGCTCATTGGTTTTCTATATTTGTGATTCTTTATATGTATAATGTGTAAAGTAAATGCCAAGATGTATTTTCTACCCAATGTGCTTCTTCAGGCAAGTTTATAGTGTTATAAACAAATACGGTAAATGGAAATTACACTGCAAATAGTTAAATATGCTAATCCAATTGTTGTAATGTGGGTGTATAGAATACTAAACATCTGCTCTATGGTAATAACTGTGATTGTTCTATAATGTAGCTGTATCTTTCCAAACTTCCCTTCCCTGTGTATAGAATCAATCTAGAGCAGGAGTTCTCAACCCAGGTGGTACTCGGGCTGTTAGCTGTTGGTACACAGTGAGACTTAGCAAGGTTGGTAGAGATAGCGACTGCATTTGTATTGTAACCAAGTTTGATGACAGAGGGCATATTTAATTAAAAAAAAAATGTCTGTACTTGATAGCAGGGCATTAAGAATTGTCCGTGTATTTGCCTGTCTGAAGATGCAGAGGCTGCTGATAGTTCTGCCATTTATATATCTTAACCTGATAATGAGCAACAAGAGGCTGTTACAGCGGTCAACTGAGGCCCTCTGTGTTGATGACCGATTTATTTGTCTTAGCTTTTAAGACTTGTTTAAGATGACTGTTGGTATAGTATTACATGTAGGTGTTTTTCCTTTATTTCTATTATTGAACTGTTCTAGAGCTGTGCAGCCCCTGAAATGTACCCAAATGTCTGTCGCTGCTTTTACATGTATATAAATCCTGTGTAGGGGTTGCTAACAGCAAAAATCTTAAAACATAATTCACCGTGAAAAACAGAATATTTTTGTTTTCTTACGTCTAGCAAGGAAAAAGCTTTTCTAATATGTGTGTGTGTGTGTGTGTGTTTGTCTTAAGTTTTTTGTATTGTTATTTTCCATTGCTGTAAATTCCCTAGAGATGGAAAGAAAAGCATAGAACAAAATGGCAGCCTGCTTTGGCGTAACAGAAGCTTTCTATGTATCTTGTTATCAATTCTTGTCTGTCAGTGTTCAGAAATACATTTTGTACTTTGGGAATATCTACATAAAACCAGACAATCTCTGGTATTTCCTGTTCTTTTCTCATATATATGTTTCTGTTTTTTGTTTTTTTTTCTGTTAAGGTGAAAAACCGTTTGAATGTCCAAATTGTCACGAACATTTCGCTAGGAATAGTACACTTAAATGCCACTTATCTGCCTGTCAATATGGCGTGGGTGCAAAGAAGGGAAGAAAGAAGTTGTATGAATGTCAGGTAAGTCTCCATGATACCGTTGAATAAAAAACCATTAGGCAGCTCTTAGGGCCCCATTCAGTTAAACACAAAGGCCGTGTTATTTTGGTCACGAAGGTAAGTGCACAAATATTTATCAAGGATTTTATTACGCACCCTGTAGAGGTGCGTATTAAAATTTGTATAATTCATCATGTGCCTATACACATTCCACGTGCACGTGTTTGCTCAGTTTGGAACATCTTTGGACTTTTTCTTTAATGAAAACCGTTGTTTTGATGCTCTTTATGGTGCAATACATGTCTTCTTTATGTGCTATGTTTTGTTTTTGTCTCTTTTGGTTGTTTGTTTAAAAAATGGAAAAATGTTCAATAAAAAATTACTTGATTCAAAAAAAAAAAAAAAAAAAAAAAAAACATATTTCAGCTACCATAATAGCCAGTTTTAAGAGCACTCACCTTTGCAACCAAAATAACACTACCTTTGCATTTAATTGAATCAGACACTTAGGGCCCGATTCAAATAGTTCTGCGTACCGCATCCTTTGTGGTGCGAAGCTAATCCAGCTAATTTATGTTGTGGATTTTTATGAGGTGCGCATAAAAATCCGCAAATTTTGCCTACCATAATAGACCGTAAAAAGCCCACCGCAAACTTTTTCCTGTCTTTGCGCAAATTGCATCGGGCCCTATGTGTGCACAAAAGCGGGTGTTTTCCTATACAAACGGTTATAAAACACCAACTTTAGCCAAGTCTAATTCATGTACATATTAATGGCTTTTTCTATATTCACTGTATTTTCTCTGTTATAGAGATAAGCATCACTTTTGCTGAACAGTGTGTGTGTGTGTGTGTGTGTGTGTGTGTGTGTGTGTGTGTGTGTGTACATAGGGTGGTTCTGTATACTTTGGCAGAGAAGTTACTTTCCTGTTAAAGAAGTCATTTAGGTGACATTTGGTCATATGTCATTCCGTTACTTGCATAAATATATTAGCCATGTGGGCCCAGATTCACAACACTCTACGTGTTCCACATACGGTCTTAATTTAAAGACCACATATACACAATCTACGTAACAAAACGATATATGATTATGTAAAATAGTTACTCCGCATGCGTAGTAGCTACTATCGGGAAATTAAGACAATATGTGGAACACGTACTTTATTGTGAATCCGGGCCGTGATCTCTACGCTATAAGACACTTGCTTAGGATGCTTTCATAGTAAAGCATATATATTTCTTAAAGTATCTCTATCGTTCTTGCAGATTCAAAATGATTATTTATTGTTTGCTTTGTTTTCACATGAATTCCTTTACTTCTAGGTCTGCAACAGTGTCTTCAACTGCTGGGATCAATTTAAAGACCATCTGGTTCTTCACACGGGGGACAAGCCTAACCACTGCACGCTGTGTGATCTGTGGTTTATGCAAGGTAGTGAGCTACGAAAACACCTACGTGAGACTCATAACATCTCCGAGAGAATAGTGACTGAGGTTGTTCTTCCATCCGAATCAGCCGAAGCAGAGTCTGTTTCTTCGATGGCGTTTGTGGAGCAGGTAGAACAGGTCCACATGGTGCCAGTAGATCAAGTGATCCAAGTTCAAGTTGATCCTCCCCAGCTAACGGTTGGTCACTTGCACCAAGACCTTATGGAGGTGAACCAAGTGAAAGGCACGCACATATTGGATCTACAAACACAGGTGCATATGGGTCACATAGAGGTGGAGCATCTTCAGATAGACCCTGGTACAGAGGTTCATGTGGAGGAAGTGCACGTTGAACATGTAAATCAAATACACATGGAGGAGGTGGAGGCTGAACTGCTTGATGAGTCCACTATTGGACATATTGAACATACTATAGAAGAACAGTCCTGCCAAGAGGAAGAAGCAGAGCTTCAAATCGTCCACTCAGGAGCAGACAGCTTACAGATCAGGCAGATAGAGATGACACACATAGAAGCTGCTGCGGAGTAGAGCACTGCATGGGGTACAACATAACATTCATGTCATACAAAGCTCTCCAGAGCCATGCAGCCACCGGGGGAAGACTATCTATACAAACGCATTATTCCCTAAACCTCTGTAACTGTCATTCTCTCTACCAAGGAAGACCCAGGCGTGTCTTGTGGTGTTATACAGAGCTTAGTAAAGTGGAGAGATTTTTTTTTCCATCATTAAATCAGAGCCACAGAATAATACAAAAAAACTAAAGAAATTACTCAGAAAACTTCTGGTGCATTAAGCTAAAAAAAACAAAACCAGTTTAAATGTCTTACCTTTGCATGGACTTCAGTAATAAAAAAATCAGTTTCATTTGCACCTCCCAGTGCGATAAGCCGGTTTGTAGACAATGCTGGGAGATGTAGCTTTAAGAACATGGTCCCTTTTATTCTCCGATCCGCTAGAAATGGTAACGTTTAGAGAATAAAACACGACAGGAATGTTACTGTACCTCAATAATGTTTTGGGTTTTTCTCTTTATATTTTTTTGTCTGTAGTCTTATGTCACCTGTTTCTCAGCCATGAGACGTGAAAGGACCAATGTATTTGTCTTTCACAGTGTGCACACAATTTCCCAGTGTTTTTAGGAACCTGTCGGGTTTGTCATAGCCTGGCGTTAAGACCAGTCCACCCTGAACTTGACACGGAGACTGATTGGAAGTCTTCATGCTGTCCAGCATTTCCTTTTATTACCATGCGATTTAAAACGTAACGGGGGCATGTGTTCATATTTCTTCCATTTTAGCCTATAGTGCAAAGATCTATAAAAAAAAGAATACAATCCAATGTAAAACGTCTGACATCTTCAGTATCCAATAACAATACAGCATAGTAACTGCACAATTTAAGCAATTTTCTTTTTATATGTCCATACCTGTACTTTATTTATATACTATTCAATTACATTGTTTACTTTGCTTAATTTTTGGTCTTTTGTTTTTTTTTTTCTTTGCTGGTTAAGTATCCCTGCCGGGTTATTAACATGTTTTCCTCCGTATATTTAAGGCAGAACCGGGGCAGAAGATGACAGATTCAGGCACCATAACAAGGAGGCGGGACTTGAGTCTGGATGGGCAGTACTGGGGGCGGAGCTAGGGCAGGACTGCTGTTTGGTAGAATTTGTTAGAGGCGGACAGATTAAAACAGCGCTCGGCACTTATACACGGTGTACCGAGCGCTGTTTGAAGCTGTCCGCCTCTGACGGCTTGCTTACAGTGCAGGGGGGAGCAGCTGCCACAGACCACCGTCTCCCCCGGGCCCTGTAGCAGCCACACCCCCTGTAGTTACGCCCCTGAAGGCAGATAAAGATAGAGCTTTATGGTGATAACTATGAAATAGTATTATTTATAGGTAGATGGCAAACGGTGATATAAATTTGAGATTAAGCCCAATTTGCCACTTAGAGACAGAGAACGATTACATGTCCTATTGCATATATATTGAGTAGTGCACATTCTTTATGGTGACAGTTAAAACAGATCACAAGCCTAGTCTTTATGTAACACTCTTGGCTGTAAATGAAGAGCTGCACTCTAAACCTTTAGAATGTAACTATTGTTTGAATGATGCCTCAGCCTCATGGAGTCCGCTATTGTGGGCTTCATAGCTCATTCTTATCTCCAGTTCTCATTGAATTTGGTTTGGCCAACAAAATGGCTGCCGCCACTGTGACTAGGCAAAGGTGCACTTTAATTACAGATCTTTATTTTCCTCCACCTGGACAGTTTTCTATCTTGTTACAGTCAAGAATTATGGTGTCAACAGTGGTTATTGGGAGGCAAAGATCACTCAAAACCATCCATTTTGTCATTAAAAAGTATTGTTAACTTTTTGTAAAGAAGCTTTATTTGATATATTATATCGATTCACATTTCCTGTAGATAGAGTGTATAAAATGAAGTATCGGGCTCCTATTTTGTGGAGAGAAAGTGTTTTGGGTTTGTTTGTTTTTTAGTACACTTTATGTATGCTTGCTCCGTTATGGAAGATTCAAGCCATAACACATACAAGAGCTAAAGAAAGTGGGTTTAATAATAAGATTGTACATATTTTAATCCATGAAACTGGATAATAAAATAATACCACAATGAAATATCTTGCATAAAATTCTTTGACTACAGATGCAATTTAAATGACATTGGACCTGATTCACACTTAAGAACGCGTTAGGTTCTTAAATATAGGCACCTAGGGCCTGATTCAGAGGCTGAAAATAAGAACTTAAAGTTACACCTGGGCAAAACCATGTTGATTTCATGGGGAGTCAAGTTCATTTTCTTCTATGCATGCAGGGAGAATGCTTTGCTTTTACTTATTGCACACAGATACTTGATCAGCTTCACTTTTAAACTGCTAATTAGACTTGAGCTGGGAAACATCACCTTTTAACTATAATACTGTTGCAACAAATGAAATTTGACTCCCCTGAAATCAACATGGTTTAGCCCAGGTGTAACTTTAAGTTCTTATTTTCAGCCTCTGAATCAGGTCTCTAATAGCAAGGCAAGTCCCTCGGCACGCCCCCGGTTTCAGGTTCTTAGGAGACTTACGAGTGCCATAGGGCTCCCTTAACTGTAGGTTCGCATTTTTGTGTGTAGGGCGTCTAATTATGAACGTGTCTGCATAACCGCACCTCCTTTGGTCATTTAAATGCCTCCCTCCATCCAATCTTCGTATATCTGCCGTATTAATCATGGCACGCCCCTTTCTGCATAAGTTACTGTGAACTTAGGTACGTGCTGTTGAATCACGGCATTTGCGTTCCCAAGTCCAACATAAATAGCGTATTAAAGTTACTACACATGTGCAGTATATCCCTTCTTAAAAATGCGTACCTAAAAACACAAAAATTCTTAACTGAATCAGGTCCATTATGTTTTAGATTATTTGTGGTAATTTTTTGGTTTTCTGTATACAAGATGTGCTACTGTAAAGCCTTCTGGATAATGTATTATTTATTTATTAACAGGTTTTTAGCGCCATCAGATTACGTAGCGCTTTACAATTTTAACAATCATAACAGGACTGGGTGGGTAAGAGGGCCCTGCCACAGGCTTACACTCTATAGGATATTAGGGATTGATACATAAGGGAAAGTGCTATATAATCACACAGCGGACCAGTCAGCTTGCAAGGTAAAAGCTCTCAGTGCTCTGGATGATCCAGTCACACAGCAGTGTTAGTAACAGAAATAAGGGGAATTTTAGTAAAGAATGAAAGAGAGCAAGTTTGGTTTACTCATTAAGTGATGGTCATATAATAAGTTGTTGTAAATAATGGTGTAGACAAATGTTATGTAGGTTGTGGAATTTGGTACGCTTGTCTGAAGAGGTGAGTTTTGAGGGAGCGCTTGAAAGTTTGGAGAGAAGAGGATAGTCTTAGTGGGTGAGGAAGGTTATTCCAGAGAGTGGGTGCAGCCCAGGAGAAGTCCTGTAACCGGGAATCAGAGCATTTGTTTAGTGTGGAGGAGAGCTGTATGTCCTGTGAGGATCTGAGAGTACGAGCTGGGATATATCTTGAGATGAGTGAGAGATAATTCCTTAACTCGCAATAACTGCCTGTGCATTACCTATACTTCCACAACGTAACAAAGTTGCCTAAAGCTGCGTTCTGTGCAGAAATAAACCCCCGCAAAGTGGGCCAGGCCAGCGACCATGCATATTAGCTTGTACATTGTACAGCAAAAGCTGGGTTTAGCCATTATGTACGATGCAATATTCTGCATGCACAGAGGTGCATGCAGAATATTTATTGTAGCGTCCAGGGCACCGATCCTCCATAGCAGAGCATGTGGAGCGCCCTGTTCTCTTGCATGCAGTATTGTGGATTAGAAATTCATTACATAAGTCTGCATCAGGCCCAGCAACAGCAATAAAGGAGCACTTCTGTACCTGTTAAATTGCTTGGGCAAACTAAAATTGTGCTGATAAAAATGAGATAATGTTTCCTATCTGACCTTTAATTTGCAGTGAAACAATAAAAAGGTCATTGATTTGTGTAATAAGCAAAAGCAGACAGCATTTCCTTACATGAAAAGATTAACCTTCATTTCCTCCTGACTTCCTGCCGCCCAGTATTTGTGAGTTCATGTCTACTCAGCTGAGCAATAAAGGGAGACTGAGATTCCAGCTAAGTAAGCTGATAAGTATATACATTTTTTTTTTTTTCTTTGTCAAATACTTTATCCTGGGACCATCTCTCGGAGGCCCAGGATCATATCACAGGTGATTATTTGGCAGTGCAGGATGCNGGGAGGGGAGCGGTGGGTAAGATGTGACGGCTGTTCTCTTGGTTGGTTATATTAGGCACTATGGACCTGATTCATACCTGAGTAGCTTCTGCTTCTTAGGTGCGGATAATTCAGAAATGACCTACTAGTGGTAGGTCATTTACACAATCTACATACTAGTTAGGTTCGTAGATGTAATCTTTAAAGACAGCACGGAGTAGTTTAATAAAGAGATGGCCTAATGCCGGCTCGGGGAGCGTTCTTAAGAAGGAAACTACGCACGGTTTGATGAGGTAGTCCTATGACACTTGTAAGTTACATAAGGTACGTAAAAACGGGNGGGTGGGGTGGGGGGGGGGGGTGGGGTGGGCAGGTGCGTTAGGTGCGGATCTGTCTGCATCTTACTCGCTTTTAGTTATGAATCTGGTCCTATGGGGCCTAGCAAAGATTTTAGGCCTGATCCAGACCTACGGCCGTCCGAGGTCTGTACGGCTGTCATCATAGACGTGTCCAGATTCCTACCCTAACTATTACGATCAGCTCTGCAGCCTTATGGCCGCGTTGCTGATCGTAACGAGGCTTCCTCCGCCCCGTTCCCTAATTTACATGCCTATCTCCGCCTTGGCGGCGGAGATACGGTATGCATAAAGGGGGGGGCAGCCACCTTCTTGTAACAGCCAGCGGCCATATATATATATATATATATATATATAGTTACGGCCGCCGGACACGCATGCGCACAACCTTCATAACAGAGAAATTACAGCCAGGGCGGCCGTGTCTCTGGATCAGGCCCTTTGTGAGTAAAAGAAACTTCACATAAATGTAGTCATTATAATTTGCACACCTTACATTGCTGCATGGTTTGTCAAGGTGCTCTAGAGCAGGGTTATTGGGCCACAGTCCTCGGGTGCCACTAACTGTTTTCTTCTTTACTGGAGCACAGGTGTGTTCACTACTCATTGCCATAAGGGAAAAGATCCGCAGGTTGTGCTCATTGTATCACTTGTGATTATGAGGAGACCTGGTAACATGCCCTCTTAGTGGTACTTGAGGACTGTGCTTGGGAACCCTTGCCCTATAGAATTGTGAAGCTTAAAGCCTAAAGCTTAAACTTAAATTGGATGTTTCCAATCCCCTTGGTTTGTGGAGGTGGGTCCTGGTTTAGGATCTTTAAATGGGCATTTTCTGAACGGCTTTCAGTGCAGATCTGGATGTACACCTCCGTACTTATTTGTTTTGCCAGCATTACGGACCACGTGCAAGTGTAATGAGAAGCGGATGCACGTGCAAGGGAAGAAGCCATGTGCACATGTAAGCCTGAATCCGGGCCTTAAATAATACAATAAATGTATTTTCTTACGGCTGAGTATAATTATTACAGCATCTGTAGAAATGTAACTGTATAACAGAAAGCATATCAGGGGGACAAAAAAATCACTACTTTGTTATCATTTAAATGTATTGAAATATTTGCACTTATCTGGGTTAAAATGGATTTAGAAGCTTGACAGATCTTTGGGCATTCTGTGTGATACTGTCCACCTTTACACATAGACATACATCGGAAATATATAGATCTGGCCTGGTCACTTCACCTCTTAGGGGCTAGATCTACTAAACTGAGGAAAAGGAGATGTTGCCCATAGCAACCAATCAGATTCTAGCTGACATTCTCTAATATGTAATAGGAAAGTGAGAGCTAGAATCTGATTGGTTGCTATGGGCAAAACCTCAAGTTTTCCTCTTCTGCAGTTAAGTCTAGCCTCTATTATGAAACTACAAATCAACGGTATAAGCATAGCATGGTAGTGCTATCGTTTCACACCACTTGGATTACCACGTTGCTAATGGTTGAACCAGGGACAAGCCTCTGCCCATTGCTATCTAGAAATTAGTGTAATTAAGAATGTAAACGACTGTTAACCTTAGAGACCTTAAACTAGGAGGGTGTACTCCTATTTCTAAGTTTTAATTTATCATAACTAGTATGTAAGCATTTTCACCCATTAATGTCTGTCTTTCTATCATATAGGGAAGGCTAGTAGGCAGTTTGGGGCCATATGTAGGAATGTGTGTGTTTTTGCTGATAAAATCCGAAGCACGCAAAACATTTGCAAGTTGCAATGAGTTAAGCATAAATATTAGTAATGGTGAGCTGGCATCTGTAATGTGTGTGTTTGTGTCTAGATTGCGTGCAACTCCTCCTCACACACATTTGTCTGTCCGTTTTCTGGCGATGTGCCGTGCAAATAAAACCCCTAAAATAGACTTAAAAGGCCGTTAGCGTTCGTCTGGATCCAGACTTGGCAAAAACGGCTGTTCCATTATAATCGGGATCCTCCTCATCCAGACCCAGATTCACAACACCATACGTGTTGCACATACGGTCTTAAAATACTGATAGTAGCTACTACGCATGCGTGGTAACTATTTTTTACGCAATCTACGTATGGTTTTGTTACGTAGATTGCGTATATGTGGTCTTTAAAGACAGCATACACGCAATCTACATAATGAAACGATACGTAGATTACATCAAAGTTATAACGCATGCGTAGTTGCTTCTATCGGTATTTTAAGACGGTATGGTGGTGTGAATCCGGGCCCCAGTCTTCTGACACCAGAACAATTTGGATGCATATGGCAGGTACAGGAAGGATGCTTCAGCCCTCACATACTATCCAGGCTTCTGCACCATGCCCATTTTGCGTGGTAACAGTGCAGAAATATTACGGCAGGATCTGTGGATCGTAAATCCGTGCATGCAAGGGGAGTGGATTCAGTGGGGATCCGGCTTCCGATCTGGTCCCATGGTTTGTAAAATGTATTCCAGTATATCTAATTTCGAATGCTGCCTAGATATTCTCTAATATGTATTAATGGGGTGACTTTATAGTTTTTTATGACTTACATGTTTGTGGTGTTGATTTTGTAGCCAGAGTTAGAAAATCTTTTGTATACATTTTGGAGAGGAGCTTATGGGCAGGCGAGAAGTAGTGTATCCGCACAAATGTTTAT
>WWET01003333.1:49524-62299 GCA_011038615.1 Limnodynastes dumerilii | reverse complement strand
ATATATATACTTTGGAAAACGGTATGAGCACAAACGCTAATTTGCGCTAATCAAGAGTGGAATCCTGGAGGGCATCCTGGGTGGTGCCTTAAGGTTTTATATGGAGGTCAGGAAGTCACTACATAGCTTCTTACAGATGGATTATGGTTTATTACTAAGTCACTATTTGCAACATTCATTTTAAAGGTTTAGTTGTATCCCAGTACTAGTAGTGATTGCGGCTGCCCACAAGGTTATCTTGCAGTGATTAAGGGCTTGAAGGTTGATGTGAGAGCTCAGGTTTTGTATATAAGCTTATACTAACATCCCTTCACTTAGCTAGATCCAGTGTCTTTTTTTTCTATACACTTTAACCTTCCTGGAATAGTTTCTGTGAAGAGCCTCCAAACCTTCCTCCGTTTAAAATGTAGTTAAAATGCCACGCAGATCACATTTTACGTTATCGGATCTCTGAGTAACGCATGCACTAACCACTCCCCTTGTCTTAACTTCTCTGACTCGTGTGAGCGGAAAATGGCTGTGTAGCCTATATTTTATATTGCCACACCAAGACGCACCCAGGCTTAAATGTAGAATGACTCAAACCCTATAGCAAAGAGACGGGTACAAGTCTGAAGGCACAGAACCCCCGTTCTATATGATGTGTGTGCAGACAGCTATTCAGACGCTGTTAGTTTAAGTCAGCGCCCTGTGCGATATTTATAAATACAGTGCCAGCCGCTGTATTTGTATATGTATTTATAAACAGCGTCTGACAGCTTAGCATTCCATGGGTGCAAGGTAAACAGCTGCCGCTGCCCTCCTCTCCTTCAGGGCCATTAGCACCCACACCCCTTGCAGCACTGGCAGTTACGCCACTGGTCACACTTACTTGCGATTGTGACCCGTCCCCTCTGTAGGAAGCTGTCAGAATGTGTCATTAAATCTGGAAATATCTCTGTGCGTTCCATTCAGGCAGCAGGGATGCATGTGCAGAACTTTTTACCATTGTGACCTGGATAAATGTCTGCACAGGGCGAGTCCACATGCATTCCCGAAAGGCTTCCAGCACGGATCTGGGGGCCGGATTCAGAGCTCCGACCGCAATGCAATTGAGGCCGGAGTTCTGCGAAAAGTGCTACTGCAGTAATTTTGGAACTTAATCTACGTTACTTCTTGCAACGTATATTGCGTACACGCGGTCTTTAAAATCTGGCCCTAGATCCTTATGGGCCAGAATTTTGTACTGGAAGCCCTTCTGATGGCGGGTCAGTATGAGCCACTATGTGTGCAGCAGGTATGCCTAGTGGGAGGGGGAGGTATTTAACTCGTAGAGTAAGGGCTTGGGTCATGCTTGCAAGCAGACTTTGCGTGCTAACGTTCTGCGTACCGGTCCAGACTCCCAAACCCCTCTATTTTGCATATGCACAATTTGGAAAACTTAAGGTAGCATATAGTTATCCGAAGTCCAATGGGGCAAGGCGTGTGGTTTGCAGACCAATTGTATGGTTGACCTGTGGTTACAGTTCCGCACTCAGGAAAATTGCATTCCTGGATCCAGTCCCTTGTTAACAAAACAATAACTTAATAGTGGGCCGTATGCAGAGTTTTCCGATATGTTCTACTGTGCATGCGCAGTAATTCTGTAACGTAATGTATGTAAGACCGCGTATACGCAATCTACGTTGCAACAAGTAACTTAGATTACGTTACAGAATTACTGCGCATGCGCAGTAGAACATATCGGCAAATGTGGCCGGAGCTCTGCATACGGCCCAGTATCACTACATAATAATGTTTATTGCTAAAATTTTAATACCACTAAATAAAAATGTTTTACCATATAATAATTTATATTATTTCATTCATATGCCCTATTAATATTTTGCATGTTTGTATGAAAATATTTCATCTTTACTGTGAATAAAGATTAAAATAAAAGTTCTTTAGGGAGAAATTTCTGTGTGCAGCCTGAAGTGTCTGGACTCTTCCTGAGATTAATGTGCGGTTAGTCAAAGGTCACGAATGCCAAAGGTTAGAGGGATTGAATAACCAAATATCCATCATCTGTGTTTGCTTCCTGTATGACTCTTTTTCCATGAAGAGCACCATGGCTTTAGGCTCTGCATTCTTCTAGTGAGGTTTGTGGTATTCAGCATTCTGCAGATGACGAAAATCTTGCATGATCTGCCTCTCCTGATGGAACAGACATGTAAAGTGATTCACAAGAGCATAAATATACTGAGGATATATTGGGGGAAATTGTTGCTGGTCACTGTAATCTTAGTAATATATTGATCTCACCAAACTTCTGGTAGCTAAGGGTGGAATTTGTATTTCCTTTTGATCTCTGACATTGTCACAGTGGGCCGGATCCAGAACTACGTCCGTCTTCCATAGACGGACGTAGTTCAATAAACAGTAGCTACTGCGCATGCGTAGTAGCTATTGTACGTAATCTGCATATCATTTCGATACGTAGATTGCGTATATGCGGTCTTTTAGACTGCACACAGATACTGAACAGCTTTACTATTACACTGTTATTTAGACTTAGGCTGGGAAACATCACCTCTCAACTCTAATACCGTTTGCAACAAATGAAATATGACTCCCCTGCAATCAACATGGTTTAGCCCAGGAGTAACTCATTTCAAGCACTTACTTAAGTCTGGATCCAGACCTTAGAGGGAATACCCTTTTGCAAGTGTAGCCCTGTGTCGGAAGTGCAATTTCTCTACACAGTTACGCAAAGTGGCCACAATCCAACTGAAACTAATGAGATCAGATGTGTCGGTCCAACCTAGTCAGATCTGTCAGAGTAAAATATTAAATATTATGTCTGACTTCTGCAGTGTGTCTTTGCCCGCACACTGCAGGGCTGCTACAAGAGTCATTATTAACGTACAAGAAGAGACCACTCTGAATAATATTTTCATTTTTCAAGCAATGATATTAAAGTAAAGAGATTGTGTTAAACTTAAAAGATGGGACCCTGTAGGGCGGCAATGCTAGCTGCACATGTGCTTTCTCTGCCGGGTGACAGGGCTTCAGACAGACACAGCATTTTGATCCCAAAGAAGGAACAAAATACCTTAAACAGAGATGATAAATATGACAGGACAATCTGCCATAATCCGGCCACAGTGTGTTATTCCCCTGCATTTCATCAGAAAATGGAGGCTCATAGTTTAAGACAAAGATGAAGAACAAAAATCCAGGGGCCAAAATATCTGTTTATATACTGTATACTTCATAGTGAATAGGATCACCCTGCAGCTTTCTAGCAGGCAGTTTGTTATATAACATCCATGTCAGTGTAAAAAGGCAGTAAAACTAATAGGATCTAAAGAGATAATACATCTTTGGAGCCTAAAGCCACCTTAGTTTCCACCTGAAATAGCCAGCATTACATTGTCTAATTCCTACTGGTTACCATAGTAACCCAGCCACCCTCCCGGCTTTACCCCCACCTCCCACCACAAACACAGCCTCAGGGGGATGAGGGTCTGCGGTCAGCCACCCTCCTTCTTGCTAATACACCATTTCCATTCAGAGAGATCCTCCCCTCTTTTCTAGAATGGATGGCTTTGCAAACTGGAAAACAGCTGCCCTGGTACATAACATTAGGAGCAGCATCAGCATCAACAACAACATCATGACGGAGAGGCAGGGCACAGCATGCCGTGCGCCTGTCATTACATAAACTACAGAGAAGCTTCAGAGACCACCAGCAAGCCCTCTGCATGCAGCAGCATCAGGTACTGGACATGTCACTGTCTTTATTACCAGGCACCAACACAGATTGCTGGTAGATTCCAAGCTTCCCCACAGGTGTCTGCAAATATTTGTGCATATTTTTTCATTTTGATATTGGGAAAGGGAGACGGCTATAATATTTGTCTGCTAATGCTTTGATATATAGAGTAGATTAGTAGTATAGCTGTACTATGGATTCATGCTTCACTGGCTGCGATTGTCAGCAAGCTGTGATATTGATTAATCAATAGGAGGTGACTAGTCTGTGAATTGTGCAGATGAGAAATAGACAGGTCTTGAATTTTTAGACAGTGCCGCTTGCTTCTGCTTCATTTCTAGACGATCCGAGCACAGTATTTGTCACAAACTGAAATAAAATAAACATATAAAATACTCTAAAATGGCACAGAAAGTGACACCATTTTGTACTTTTACATTATTACATTAATATATTTATACATTTTGACATCTGTTTTTATCTGCGTTCTTGGAATCACCATAGTCAGATCAAATTAATAAAACTCCCGCAAAACAAGTTATATTTTCTCAAGAGAAACACATTTAAAAAAAAAAAAGTTTAAACCAACTTAAAATTATTTGAGGCTGGATCTTTATTTTAGAATGATAAATACTTTTATACTAAGTGTGTCATATCATAAACCATTAGTATGCTATATTGTACCTTAACTCATAACATATAAAATATCCACCAACGCATTTCAACGTAATGTCTTTCTCAAGGTAGTGACATTACATTGAAACGCGTTGGTGGATATAACAGGCAGTGGTTAAAGCTCTTGTAGACAGCGGCATCTTTTGACTCCAGTCCATGGAAAATAACATCCTTGGATCTATTAGTAGCTGTTATCTGGTACAGAGACCCATGACACCCCAAACCCCCTCCCCACCACCACCACCATGGGAGTTGTTGTTTGCCTCATTTATATTTATTTATCTACAGTATTTAGTTGATCATTTTTTAGTCTATGTATTCTTGTTTCATGTCTTTGTTTTTAACGTGATCAATGTTATATTTATTTTTAATAAATTGTTTACTTTTTTTATTTCACACTTATGGAGCCCTCTTTTTTATCTTTCTATGAGCTACAACTTAAGAGAAGGATGAAATAACCAGTGAAAACCCTCTGTTGTTTCTTGAATCAAATACACAAAGAATTGCAAACTTTTTACCCTGCTCAAAGACATCAGTTTTTCCATTCTATATTTTTGTGATCTCCTCAGGATTTCTTCTAACTGTGAGCCTACCTGTGCCATTATCTTACCAATTTATATTTATACACGTTCACTGTATGTTTCAAAGGGAACGTTTTTTGTTGCTAAATTTTTCATGAACTTTATATAAATTTTTGGAGATCACATATTTCTACAGAAGTATTTTTTATAGCACTCTTTACAATTTGTGGTTAGCACTTTGGACACTTTTTTAGATTTTGTGGTTACTTTATTTAAATTGTATTGTTTATTATTACCTCTTCACTTTTTGATATCAATCAAGAGACACCCTAGCACCCGCTATATAATTTTCTTCTTCACTGTGCTCGATTTGGTGTGCACCGTTTTTTTTTTATATGTGTAGGCTGCTATATAGGGTGAGTGCACCCTCACATTGGGCTGGATCCAGACTTAAGTAAGTGCTTGAAATTAGTTACTCCTGGGCTAAACCATGTTGATTGCAAGGGAGTCAAGTTATTTGTATTATTTGCATGCAGGGATATACCGTATTTCCCCATGTATAAGACGCACCTTAATTTTGGGGCCCGAAATTTTGGGAAAAATTAATTACATTACATTACAGCCTTATTGCCCCCTCCTTCTGTGTCCATTTAGCCTTATTGCCCCCTCATTCTGTGTCCATTCAGCCTTATTGCCCCCTCCTTCTGTGTCCATTCAGCCTTATTGCCCCTCCTTCTGTGTTCATCAGCCTTATTGCCCCCACTTTTAGTGTCCAGCCAGTCTTATTGCCCCTCTCTATGTCCTTTCACATCCCCATTCCAAAGACGCAGCACACTTACCGAAGACGCTGGTGTGACATTAGCTCACGCTAGCATCATTCAGTAGAGCCGTGGCTGTGCACAGCACAGCCGGCTCATTTGCAGGGTAATAAGCGGTTGAGCCTGCAGGCACTGGGGACCCACCGGGGTCCCTGGCAGGCTACAACCACTGTTTAAGACGCACCAAGGTTTTACACCACAATTTTTTTTATAAAAGGTGCGTCTTTTAAATGGGGAAATACGGTATCTTTGAATTGCTTACTGTACATAGATACTGACCAGCTTTACTATCACACTGTTATTTAGACTTGGGATAGAAAACATCACCTCTTAACTCTAATACAGTTTGCAACAGGTGAAATATGAGCACTTACTTAAGTCTGGATCCAGCCCATGGTGTATATATTTATTTCACTGTATTATGATCTTACTCATTAGTCTAGATAATTCTTTTTTCTTTTATTCATTGCCATATCACCTGAGAGGCAAGTCTAAGGGGCGTATTCAATTCAGTGCAAATACAGAAAGCAGACAAGGTGCACTGATTATATCTATTGCATTAGCCGGTAAATGTACATATGTAGCATATTAGGATTCATTAATATATTGTTAACACTGGAACCGGAAATCTGTTAGTGACCCTATGTGAGATATCCTTAGACCATGCAAACACTTTGGATGACAGACTATAATGGACCACAGATTGTTACTGAGGTTCCTAGGCACATAACTGGATCTAGGTTGTGTTGGTTTTTGCACAGTGTAGTATGTTATTGGATGCCCTTATTCCAGTGATTCCCAAACTGTGCGCCGTGGCTCCCAGGGGCGCCACGACGCACGGCTCCCAGGGGTGCGGCGACGCTCTCACTGGGGTGCCTCTGAATGTTTCTATTTCCTATTGTATTCTATTGTATTTTTGTCTTAGGGGTGCCTTAAAAAAAAATATGGAGACCCTAAGGGTGCCTCGAACTGAGAAAGTTTGGGAACCACTGCCTTATTCTAAAAAAAATGAGTTAGAAAAATCAGTAATAGCTTAAGAGATCAACTGTATTTAAACAGCAGTATTTTAGGAGGAATTTGTGCACCCCTACAGTCATTTTTTTTTATTTTAGTCATAGATTATTATTCTTTATAAAACAGGTTTTTTATAGCATCATCACATTACATAGTGCTTTACCATTTTAAAGAATGATTATCAAACAGGCCTGGGTAATAACAAACAGACTGGGTGCGTAAGAGGACACTGCTCGCAAGTTTCAATATACTTGATAAAAGCTCATCAAAATGACAGCAAAATATTAAGAGTAAGGTCATGTTGGACCTTTTTTTGGTGACGGTTAAATTCTGCGCATCATTTAACCAACAAATGTGGAATCACAAAATGCTTAGCATGGCAAAATTCACTAATACTGTTCATGGGACCACAGTTATGAGCATTAATATTTGCTTCATCAAAGTTACCGACATGATGAATTTCGTGGCATCTTGTTCGCTAATTTTGTAGGCGTTGACGTTATATGACCTCTGTCTTGTTTGCTCTTTGATTGTTTTGTATGTGATGGGCAGTTTGCTGAGGAGTCGTATTTACATAGTACACGTTTGCGTTCTCTTTGATCATTGGTCACAGTTTGTCATCGGGTTTTATCCCGCTCCTGCCCTTCATCTTTTTGCTGCTTCTTGCTGTGCAGTTTCTCCTACAGCAGTTATTTGCTTTTAGGCGGCATCACAGTTACACTTTAGTGCTTACATTAATTAGTATATTGGGCTGGATCCTACTCCTGGGTTAAACCATGTTGATTGCAGGGGGAGTCAAGTTAATTGTATTCTTTGCATGCAGGGATATATCTTTGAATTGCTTACTGCACACAGATACTGACCAGCTTTACTATCACAATGTTATTTAGACTTGGGATAGGAAACATCACCTCTAAACTCTAATACTGTTTGCAACAGATGAAATATGACTCCCCTGAAATGAACATGGTTTAGCCCAGGAGTAACTAAGTTCATGCACTTAACTAGGTCTGGATCCAGCCCATTGTTATTAATTTAACAGTAAATGCAAATTAAATGAATAGATTGAAAATCGAGGCAATTTGGAATAGTAAATGTTGTTATAAATAGTAAACGCCACACAACAACCTAAATAAACCAAACAAAAAAGCCAAGAAATTAAGAAAATCTAGTCAGTAGGAATAGGCAAGAGTGATCTGCAAAGATTTTACTATTTGTGTGTTTTGTATGTGTATTTTTAAAGGGGAGGATCAGTATTAGCCTTTTAAATATATAAATGGGCTAAATAAAGCACAATTATCACTCAGATATACTGTATAATGATATATAGCAGTGGTTCTCAACCTTTTTTTGGGGGGAAACACTATGGAATCATGTCAAGTACCACTTTGCATATCATAGAGGCAAATACCCATGACCAATATTTATATTTTCAGGGCTTACATTGTTGTTGTTTACACATTTTTGCAGTGATCTTAAGGTGCATTTTCTGTACATGCCATTTAGCCCCCAAGAAATTATATTAATTCCTCAGTCATTTGGTATCGTGCCACCTTCCAGTCTTGCCCAGGTGTGCTGAGTGCCACCTGACAGTAGTCAAAGTACTTCCAGCAGTACTAGTACCACTGGTTGAGACTCCCTGGTATATAGCATTCTGTGCTGTGACAGGTTAAGCGAAGCTTTCATTTCTGTGTTTATATCTCTTATATGAGAGGTTTGGATTTTTCAGAGGCTGTGTAAACTGTTATTGTACTGTAACCTTTCTGCGTGGGTTGCATAACAGCAGCTGCAGAATACATGTGCCTGATCTAAGGATACTTCTGTTACTATACCACAGAAAGACAGGATGAATTAGATGCTTGGCTGATTTGCCATCGTAAGAGCCATGACTTTGTGTCGGTGTACACAAACATGTTAATCCATGCCATTTAATTACATTTGAAACCAATTACTTCATCAACTTGAGTAAGACGAATTCGACAGGCACTTGGTTTTTTGTTTTTTATTTTTCATTTACACAGCTGTAAAGATGACCGATTGGTTACATGTTTATTATCACAAGATCTAGAGTTAGGGCTAATTGCACCAAAAGTTGGAAATCTGAACACAGACAAAGCATGTTGCAATGTGAGGGGTGCAAAATAATTGCCTCTTTTACAAACTGAGATTACTGATCATAGTCTGATTATTGCGCACACATTTTACACAGCTTTAATTTCATTTAATTTTAGAGTTGAGCTGCATGAGGCAGGGCTGCCATCAGGGGGGGACAACCCGAGATTATGGTTTCAGGCCCAGTGACAGATGAGGCCTGGTGATACTTACCTTAGCTCTGCCGCAGTAGGTATCGGCAGTATCCTGCCGCAGGTACTTGCTGAGAGCTGCACATTAGCGTGCCAGTGTGCATTAAAGGCCTTACATTTTCTGGCGATAAATAAAGGGTCTTAAGGCAATCCAGACATGAATCTAAAGCTGGGCACACACCTAAGCAATCATACTTCAGATGCGATGGCTCTTAAAATTTCACTAACAATTTACCAGCAGATCTGAGATCATCGTCTCACTTAATCTGCTGAAACAATCAATAACCAATTATCATCTGACCCTTTTTATCATTAAATATTAATTACATTTAAGTAAATACGTATCTTCTATTTAGGAAAAGTAACGTTTCCCCTGATTTCATTAGGCTGCCCATACAATGCATAACTAACATTTTCCTACCATTCGTCATGCGTTTGCAAAGTTTAACTTTCATCCGATTGTCTTATATAAGTTGTGCAGTTGGTTTTAACTCACATTTGATCACAGGCACTCACAGCTATGCATTGTATGATAGGTAAAGGTATAGTGTGATGGGCAGCACGATGGCTCAGTGCCCCGGTTTCATCCCACATGCAATAGAGGCAGGGACTGATGTGAATGCCTAATGTTCTCTGTAAAGCGCTGCAGATAAGTTGTGTCGCTATAGAAATAAGCAATAATAATAATAAAAATATAGTTTCAGTCTTTCACACTTATCAACCTTCTTTCTATATTATTTTATAAACCAAAACATATGATAAAGGGATAACAGGGTAGTATAAATCTAATGTTTATACCTTTTATTTATCCAAAATGACACAATTTTATAAAAAAAAAGAATAATGGAGCTTTTGTCTCAGGGGTCTATTGTGATTAATTGTATTTTGTTTTGGGTTGTTTTTGTTTTTATCATTTACTTTATAGTGCTTATTGGTGTGATTGTTTTTACCTTTCTGAATGCCTACTGTTCTTCATTATATTAATGGCTCTAGGTAACTTGTCTCTCAATGTAAAACACATAACCCAACATTGGGACTCTCATTGTCACCTGTAATATGGCTGATCATATATATTACTTGGTATAAAAAGGGGGGTTAGGGGTACTGAGAAGCGCTGTGATTAGAATAATAATAACAATAATAATAAACAATAACCAGCAGTGTATACGAGGTGTAATTCCCCCTAATGCAATCAAGTACTAAATAATCTATTATACTGGTACTAAAAAATACTGTAGGTGACTAAAAAAACCTGAGATATACTGAAAACTAGCAACCACACATATAAATTATTATTTATTTCTTTTATTTATTTCTTCTATTTATTTGTTTATTCATTTGTCTATTTATTTGTCTGGTTTATTTATTTATTTATTCTTCAAGGGCATCATCCCTATTTGGGGCTATTAGGAGGAACCTACTCCCCCCCTTTTTTTTTGGTCTTATTCACATACCTCTAGATTAGAGTTATGTTTACATGAACTTCACTCATTTCCACAGTACAGTGCTTCTACACAGGCATACCGTGTTCTGAAGTGCACAGTATCCCTAAGATTGGAATTTGTGATATCTTATCTATTTATCTGAGTCTTTTTATGTTTTATATGTGTGGTTGCTAGTTTTCAGTATATCTCAGGTTTTTTAGTCACCTACAGTATTTTTTAGTACCAGTATAATAGATTATTTAGTACTTGATTGCATTAGGGGGAATTACACCTCATATACACTGCTGGTTATTGTTTATTATTATTGTTATTATTATTCTAATCACAGCGCTTCTCAGTACCCCTAACCCCCCTTTTTATACCAATTGACACTTCTGAGGGAATTGTAGATCCCTCCAGGGTTGTTACTGAGCTGCTGCAGAGGTGGCGCTGTCTGCTCCCTAGCCCACAATTTTTTGCATATATATTACTGCCCGGCAGGGCGAAGCGCAGGCCGTGAGGCCGCTAGTTACACGATCAGGGTAAACATTTTTGACTGAATTAGTATAGCGGGTCTCTTTGAGCCTGGAATATAACATGCATGTTGGCACTTTGTATTTGTAATTTGTTAAGGCACTTTTTGCACCTTTTTGTCTGATACCAACGCTATTAATGCAAATGAGTCTTGGTTACTTTGTTAAAATATTCGCCTAACAGACTGATACAATGTCTTTTTAGATGTGTTTTCTAAATAAAATGTAACTTTTTAACTTCATGCTTACAAATGTGTCTGAGGCATACTATTTTGGTGATTGTGAAGGCTAGTGCACCTTTAAGTATTTTTTCTTTGTAGCCCAGGTTCTATCTGGACTTTTTTTCTATGTGATCATATATATACAAATGTGTGTAACATATATTTCTGCATGTTAGTTACAGTTTTAATGGCTGGTTAGCTGCTGCGTATTTAGCAATGTTCTTGGGCATTTTTGTAGTGTGTTTTCTGTAGTGTTCCTCTTCCCTGCAAGCACTTGTTTACTTATAAACTCACCCACCAATCATTTTGTGTAAAATATGCATGAATTGTCTGGGTCAGACACTGCTCCAGCAAAGTTATAAATGTAACATTACTGCTCGGAACTTGTATTGCCAAGTTGTTGCTATAATATTATATGGATGTGTTAAACAGTAATAAAAATAAATTAGCCTCCTCGGAATACTCACTGATATTGGTTGTTGTACTATAGGGCGCTTATGTCTAACACACTCCTGGGCCAGATTTACTAAGCTGCGGGAAAGAAAAAGTATAGATGTTGCCAATAGCAACCAATTAGATTCTAGCTGACATTTTCTAGTATGTATTAGGAAAGTGAGAGCTACAATCTGATTGGTTACTATGGGCAACATCTCCACTTTTTCTTTCCCACAGCTTAGTAAATCTGGTGCTTGTTGTTCATCACGGACCATGATGGTCAGGGCCGCAATCTGGAGTGGACTGCCGGGACCTTGGTCTCGATCCAAGAGAGAGGGAAAGGGGGTGCCAACATTTACCTTATGTCTCTTGCAAAAGGTATCGGTGGAATCCTACCACTGATACTTGCTGCTGGAGAGGTCTAGCAGGTTAGCACAACAGCGGGATTTCCCTGCACATCAGTCCACTGTGATTCAAAACTGCAGCTTGTACCCCTTGTGATGTCAAGGGTGACGTAGCATAGGGGCAGAACGTCATGGTCCATGTCTTAAAACTCCTGGTGGTGGCCCTGATGATGGTGCTTGGAGTGTGCAGGTCCTGGTCCCTAGAGACAGCTGACAGCACAGATACAGATCAAAAATGAAACACAGTCACAGGGCCTCAAGGCTGTTATTATGCAGGAAAACTTGTAGGATGCTTGTAGCAGTGCAGAATGGAACAGCACACAGATATATCAGAGAACCTCAAGACGCTATGGGTGGGATGGGTGTGGTTTGCCATTCCCATGATGCAGCGTTCATGGAACAGCAATTTTATCTCAGAGTGTTTGCAGAGTCGACACCTGTCTAATCAGATATTGTAATGGTAATGTTTGCCCGGCATTCCAATAATCCTGATTCTTTGCCTGATTTAGACTTAAGAGAGGAAAGTTACTCCTGGGCTAAACCATGTTGATTTCAGGGGGAGTCAAGTTAATTGTATTCTTTGCATGTAGGGATATATCTTTGAATTGCTTACTGCACACAGATACTGACCAGCTTTACTATCACACTGTTATTTAGACTTAGGATAGGAAACATCACCTCTCAACTCTAA
>WWET01003333.1:38039-49225 GCA_011038615.1 Limnodynastes dumerilii | reverse complement strand
TTGGGATAGGAAACATCATCTCTCAACTCTAATACTGTTTGCAACAGATGAAATATGACTCCCCTGCAATCAACATGGTTTAGCCCAGGAGTAACTTTCCTCTCTTAGGACCTGATTCACACTTAAGTATCTTCTTAAAATAAGAACGTAAAGCCACTCCTGGGCTAAACCATGTTGATTGCAGGGGAGTCATATTACATCTGTTGCAAACAGTACTAGTGTTGAGAGGTGATATTTCCCAGCCCAAGTCTAAATAACAGTGTAATAGTAAAGCTGGTCAATATCTGTGTGCAGTAAGCAATTCAAAGATATATCCCTGCATGCAAAGAATACAATTAAATTAATACTCCCTGCAATCAACATGGTTTTAGCCAGGAGTGACTTTAAGTTCTTATTTTAAGAAGATTCTTAAGTGTGAATCAGGTCCTAAATTTCAAGCTTCTTCTTAAGTCTGAATCAAGCCCTCTAACCCTAATCCTAACCGTAATTCTAAAACCTAACCACGGAGAGTAGGTTAGGTTGGATAGTCAAAATTAAAACTTTCGGCAGTACACCAATGCCGAAATATATATTTTTTTACTGTCTATTGTTTACTGTCTAAATGAATTCAGCTGACATTACCCTGTCGGCTGTATGACTAGAAATACTGATAGCCAGGATGCAGGAATACAGGAGGTTCTTGGTAGTAATGCAGGATGGAAAAAGATAGTAGAAATACAGGTTAATCACAGGGAAGGGTCACAGGGGAGCCCTAGTTGCAAAACAGAAACCCATAGAAATCACATGCAGCCAGGTAATGGACCTATATTCTGAGTAAGGATCCATTAATTCTTGAAATAACGGGTCAACGGTGGCTTATAATTCACTGGCTACCGCTCAGAACAGGAGACAAGCATCCTGTTGCTAGGGCTGAAAGAGAGAATCACTGCTAGCTAGAGCGGTATCATGTCCTGTTGCTAGATGCTAAGAGCAGGAAGTTTAGCCTGAGGCGGCAGAAGCAATGGGTCACTGCAGCCAGCCCTAAACATTGTGCGCATTCCTGTGCTATGAGAAGCAGGGACGGCTTCTGACAGCGCTTTAAGAATATTTTTTTGATGCATTATCAGGTGTTTAGTTTGCATAATCAGCACAGATATTTTTCATGGCTCATAAACAAAAAACCGTCCCGTTGTAAACAAATTTGTTAGGCCAATCTGTTCATTCTGGAAACAGAGCCATTGCCAACATAAACAGAAGAGCAGCCAGCACATTGCTGATAGCAAATCATAAGGGGGAGTGAATATAATCTACACAATGCATCTATGAAAACAGCACAAGGCATGGACCCAACAAGGCCTGAGATCCAGCCAGCCAGCACTAGCAGCTTCTCCATGATCACCCATCATAAGTACACAGCCAATAACCCATCAGTCATTCACCTTCCTGTACGTGCATTTCATCAGAGCATTTTGCCCGTTCTTTTTTGAGTGCACTTGTTCTGAAATCACACAAAGTTTTGATGGATTTGTCCCTATAATTGCCAATTTCTATTACTTTTTTCTTTCTTTTTGGATGCATATTCTTCTTTTTCATAATTTTTTTGTCATTTATTATAATTATGTACAACAAACAGTTTCATGAATCTTAAGTAGCAACACTCATTACATGGGGCCTGATCCAGATCGAGATCTGGAAGTTCACACGGGGGTGGAGAATGTACTCCCCTTGGCCCTGATCCAGAACTACGCCCGCCATACTAGCTACGGCGGGCGTAAGCATAAGATCGGCTAAAAAGCCGATCTGCGCATGCGCCGGGCAGATGTTGTAACGCTGGAGGGGGCGTCCCCCAGCGTTATTATGCTGAGGTTAGTGCAGGGAGGCGGGGGAGGGAGGGTAATTACGCCGCCGTCCCAGCGTATTTACACTCCCTTATGCCAGCTGAAGTTAGGGTAGCCTTCAGCCGGCGTAAGGGAGTGTAAATACACTCCAACAAGTGGGAGTGTCGGGGCAGAGCAGCGATGTTACGCTGAGCATTAAAACGCTCAGTGTAACGTCGTAGCTCTGGATCAGCCCCCTAGTCACTCCCCTCTCTTGTGCAGAATTATGGACACATACGTGTACAGAACCCTGCCTTAACTTCTCTGCATAGATCTGCATCCATCCGAAAGCAGATCTGTGCGGAACTGCTGATTGCCACCCCAGATTCTTAATTAACATGCCTATTCCCTGGGGATTAGGCATACTGAAATCAAGTGCCACCCCCCCAAAAGGATATCTTAGCGTAGTAAGTTCCCTATGCTAGGAGATCTGTTGTGTAACATCTGTTACTTTTTAGGAGACTTACATAAGAGGCTTGCATAAGTCCCCTAATGATATTAAATGAGGTTTAGGCCCATGATCATTATTTTATTCTTTAGGTCAGGCTTGGCTAACACTGGCTGTCCAGCTGTTCAGAAACTACAAATCCCAGCATGCTTTGACATGTATTAGATATGACTATGCAGTGGCAGCATGCTGGGACTTGTAGTTTTGAAACACCTGGACAGCCACAGATTGACCAGGGCTGCATCGGGTAGATAATGCTTGGGCTGAGCGGACATAGAACAGAAGCTATCACTTTCTTAAGACTGCATTGTATGACAGACGTTAATCAATGTGATGGAGGGGGTGCTAGAGGACCAGTCTCAAGGTGTAATCTCTTCCTCCTTATCCAGCTTCCCCCACCACCTCTACATAGTTTTGCTGTTTTAATATTTTTCTTTCTCCCATATATGTACTTCTGCTTGTCAAATGTCAATGCACAAACCCATCCTCTTCTACTTCAAACCCTCCGCTCTTTTGGTCTTACTGACACTGCTCTCTCCTGGTTTTCCAATTATCTCTCTAACTGCACCTACTCTGTTTCCACCCCTAGCTCATCCTCCCCCCCTCTCCGCTCCCTGTTGGTGTCCACAAGGGCTCTGTCCTTGGCCCGCTCCTCTTCTCCCTCTACAACTCCTCGCTTCCTCAAGCTGAATATGGACAAAAATGGAAATTTTAGTTTTTCCTCCCCCTAGGATTTCCTCCCCGCCCTCCATCACAATATTCATTGGTGATACCTTTGTCTACTCATCCCCTCAAGTTCGCTGCCTAGGTGTCATCCTTGACTCCTCACTTTCCTTTATACCACACATCCATGTCCTCTATCATTCTTGTCATTTCCACCTATGCAACATTGCACGCATCCATCCCTTCCTCACCATTGAAGCTACTAAAATCCTCATCCACTCTTTAGTCATTTACTCCTCATAGGTCTTCCACTCACCCGTCTTGCCCCCCTTCAATCTATAATCAATGCTGCTTCCAGGCTCATCTTCCTTTCATGCCGCTCTACCTCGGCCTCTGCTTTATGTCAAACCCTCCAATGGCTTCCTGTCCACTTCAGACCTCTCTTTAAACTCCTTACCCTCACCTTTAAGGCCATCTCTTCATCCACTGCTCCCTATCTCTCTTCCCTCATCAACATGCACACACCTTCCCACCCTCTCCGTTCTGCTAACCAGCGCTGTCTGACCTCTTTACTGATCACCACATCTCACGCCCCTATCCAGGACTTCTCCCGTGCTGCACCTCTGCACTGGAATGACCTTCCTTCTTCAGTCAGACTCTCCCCCACATTGCAGGTCTTCAAGCGTTCACTCAAAACGCACCTGTTCAGGCTAGCCTACCCCTCCTCCACTTAACATCTTCACTGCATCCTTCATCTATCCCTTCTCTTCCTTCACACTCTCCTCCGCTCACACCAGCAGTCCACTTCCTTCCCCCTCCTTATGTCTTCTATATGTTCTTCCCTCCCACATAGTGTTTTAGCTCACTTTCCTTCCTCTACCGCTCCCCCCTCACTTCATACCCTCTTGTCCCCCTCTGCTAACCTTTTACCCCATCCCCACCTGGTGGCTCCCTCTCAACTTCTCACTGCGCTCTATCCTTTGCTACCTGATCTTCCAAGCTTGATACCTCGCATTTTTCCTTGCGTTCTGTGCTTGCTTCACTTTATTTTTTGTGTATTTTTATATTCATATTACATTTAATATATACTGTGCTGTCCATCCCTACCCTGTACGTATGTACTGTATTTTGTACAGCGCTGCGGACACCTTGTGGCACCTTATAAATAAACGATAATAATAATAATAATAATAAAAAAGGGATTGCCAGGACAATAGCTCTTACTCTACCAAGATATTCTAAGCTGCTGAGTCATGGCAATTGCATAAGAATAAAACCAGTTATGGAGATGATCAGGAAATAATAAAAAAAAACACATGGATTAAATTACATAACAAAATGTTAATCCTAACAATGTAATTATTTACTATAGAAACAAAAAAATAGGAGTCTTGTGGGTAGTTTTCAGTCCCTGTGTCAGTGCGTCGTTAGTGCTGTGTGTACATGTGCAGTTGCAGAAAGTGATTGAAAAACTTCACATCAGTCAGGATCCGGTTCTATATCAGAAGGAGAAGAGATCTTATATTTACACACATCCCTATGTCTTCTGTGCTTGGACAAGCCTGTACACGGACAATGTAACCATTGATGCTTTAGGTTGTTTGGAAAACGCCATGTACTGCTGGTTTGTAGTTGTGAAATATTAGCAGATGGCCTGAGGTCACATTCACCTCAAACCAAACCAACAACAGCAGCAGCAGCAGCAGCGGTGCTGTGTTCAGCACTGAAGTATACAGGATGGCAATCATTTTGCTGACCGTTTTGCTCAGTTTACCTAAGATCAACTTGAATACTTTAAAATACACTTTCTAAAAAGAGTAACCGATGAGAGTGTTTCCATACCATAAATAAATCTTATTGAATGTTGCATAAACACCTATAAATGATTACGGACCTGATTCACAAATACGATTTTGATACTTTTTCCAAGCGTATTTTTAGCTACTGTTGAACTGCGCATTTGTTATTTTACGCAAGCTACGTAGGATTTAGGCACAGAAGTGCAATACGCACAGATTTGTAAATCGGACTAGGTGAAATACGTACAGAGGTGTGATTGTCTTCCGTACAAGTGTACTGTATGTTAGTGAGAGTGGGTGGGGGGAGGCATTTAAATGAACTAATATGGGCGTGGTTAATCATGTACGGAAGGAAAATGCGCACATAAGTACACACGTACCGTTAAGGTTGCCCTATGGACGCGTAAGTCACCGATAAACCGTCCATGTGAGCGGAGTGTCATGGGTGTTGCCTTGCCACGTACAGGCGTTTATTTGCGTACTTTATACACACGCATCTGTGAACACGGTCCTACGTTTGCTCCTGCGGCTACATAATTTATTTCCATATTTTACTTTTTCATTAATGTATTTTTATAAAATAAACAAACTAAAATAAATTAAAAAGAGAAAAAAAAAACACAGTCTCTGTTTTTCAGACGGAAGTGCAGCGGGAATGAGCTCTGCACATGCTCAGAACAGGAGCGAGCACAGAAAGATGGACCCACTGCTGCCCATCCGCCTGTGTCCACATCCATCTGCTCTGCGCTATTAGAAAATGGTTCCTTAATATTTAAATGAGAAAAGGGATATTTTTCTCATTTAAATAGGCACAGTAACAGGGAAAGGTGTCTGCACTTCTGTGCCTACACCAACTCAGGGGATGCTGTAAGTAATAAGTGCAGTTATTTTTCAATGTGAAAATTACCATTTAAAATTTTTTTTATTCAAATCTGTCCATACGACAGATTTATAATTAATAAAATGCTTTTCATTCAAAATTTTATTTATGTATTTAATTTAAAATGCGAAAATAGCAGCAGAATACCGATGCAATTCTCTAACATTAATGTTCATGACCCATTTAAATGCATTGGAAACTGACAGGCTCCGGTGGCACAAGCCGACGCCTCTGTCTGTACATCTCTGACTGTAGGGGGTGAGACTTCCCTACGTACCATCCAGAGTCACGTCTTTCTGGATAAATATGCAGCTCTGAATAGGATGTATAGCGCATCTGCATTCCGGGTACGCTAAAACTCTGGATCAGCTCCTAAGGGTGTATACAACAGCAAAAGAAACTACAACTAAAATGTACTCTGCACTAGCAGAGAAATTAATTAATCTGATATAATACTAGTTGGAACGAGGATCACAGCATGAATGGAGATGTAGCTGAAGTTGAGGGATTAAAAAGACTCAATATTTGATAATAATGCAAAATTCGGAGAGTTGCATATACAGTTTCTAATGCAGATGATGACCACTGTTATAAATCAATTTTTACTGTCAATTGTTTTTTTGCTCTGGGACTTAGCTGCACAAGAAAGGCTTGTTGAAGCTAATCTCTTATTAACAAGCCACCAGAGAGTTGACACTATACAACATGATTTCCTATGAGAACTTTTCATTATATGTGAGAGTGAGACAGAGTACTCTCTGGGGTATACTTAATAAATATTATGACAAACTTATGCCCTTGACCCATAAACAGGGAACAAAGAAAATTTGTGTAAAGTACAGGAAAAAAATATGAATCCTCAATCTGATTCACGTTAGTAAAATCAAAGTTTGGAGACATAGATTGACACACATAGTGTATGTGTATTCTTGCTCTTGAAAAATCAGGTAAAACATAATTAGACAACAAATAGATTATGGGAGACAAATGTATAGAAGTATCGCTGCAGCGCTGCCTGTATGGATTCTACTAGATATAAGTAACGTCCGCCCAAAACTCTTTCTACAAAATTCATTAAAGAATCGTTCATAGGGCCCCATTCAATTAGCTTCGTACAATGTGTTATTTGTGTGAGGCTAATCCCGCAAATTATTACTGTGGATTTTTTTGCACACCCCATAGAGATGCGCATAGATATCTGCTAATTTTGTCTACCATAACAGACGGTAAAAAGCGTGCCACCAGCTTTTTTCCATCTCTGCGGCAAATTGCATTGGGCCCATAGTGTCCTCTATAGCTGTTTAGGTCCTAGGTTTCTGAACACCACATCTCCCTTTAAGGTCTGTCAATAGATTCCAATGTTGTAAATAGAAGCAACTGAAAATATCTAATCAGTAAAAACATTTAATGAATAACAATGTGAATAAATTTGTTACACTCTCCACAACGAAACTTTGATTTTCGAAAAAGGGACATCCAAAAGTTCCTTTTCGGATGCTTTCGGTGCTCCATGGATCGATTGCAATGCCTCTTTAAGGCATAAGCAATCAAAATCCCAGCCAGAATCAGGTTTTTCGCAATTGGTACTTTCTATGTGGGGACCCATACCCAAAGAAAATATATTGTCACATAAAAACATTACTAACAAGTTCGTATCTAAAGAGTGTGCAGAGCACCCAGCAGATGGTAAAGGTCCCGGGATTGCAGAGCTATCAAAACACACTGGAACTTATGGTGGATCTTTACACAGGTTCCCAGCACTCATAGAAGCTGACGCGTTTCAGCTGAGGACTTCTGCCTTTCTCAAGGTGAACCTTAAGAATCTATTGGGAGACCTCAAAGGGGGACGTGGTGGTCAGAAACTTAGGACATAAACAGCTACAGAGGATCCTGTGAATGATTCTTCAATGAATGAATTCTGTAAGAGTTTTGGGCGGACTTTACTTATATCTAGTAGAATCCATACAGGCAGCGCTGCAGCGATACTTCTATACATTTATCTCCATTTCTGTTCTGTGTGTGGTGGAATACACTTACGTTTAATTGTAGCAGCTGCAGCATATTTAAGCGCTTGGTAAAGAGCACTTTCTGTTTTTTCATCAAATAACTTACAATTACCTGGAGGCGGGTCCCTCACCAGACAGAGCAATAATGTCATTCTGTGCCCTATCTTTTTCTCCTCTTCTTGACTTATCTATATTTTGGCACTGATTGAATAAAGTTTTAATAGTCCAGAATTTTATGCGTCATGTCACTGTTCTACTAGAAGCATAGACCAGCCTCCAGCACCACTGCAGGATTTACATCAGGGTTGCCGACTCTCCCAGAATATCCGGGAGACTCCCAAAATTCAGGCAGTTCTTCCAGTATCCGAGGAGAAACAAGAAATCTCCTGCAAGTCCTGCTACCTGCCTCTGATTATAGAAATTCTTTGAGTTTCTAGGGCTGGGCAGGACTTGATGACATGATTTTTGTTATCAAGTCCCGCCCACCAACCCACTGGAACACTGTAGGAATTGCAGCATTGATTGACAGGGGCTTACTGACACGATTTGCATAAATCATGTCATTAAGCCTCGCCCCCATACCATCCCTCTCCCGTAGGAAAAGAACTGAGACGGCGGCAACCCTTATTTACATATAGTGGGCTTATACCAGGGTTTCAGGTAAAAAAGGACACATCCTACATTTGAAAGAAAATGTTAATAATTGGCCAGTGTAGAGTTGTACATATATTTGTTGGTAAATATCTGCATTCTCAAAATGGTGGTTGTTGAATTCAATGTATAGGTTAATAAAGATAAATATTAAACTTGTAATTAAAGCAGAGTTTTGTATAATTTGTTAAGGATGTTACCTTCTGGGAGAAACAAGAAACATCAGTATGGGGGCAAAACATAAGGGCGTGATTTATGCAAACCATGCATGAAGCTCCACCCCTGCATAATCAAAACTGATGTCCATAGGGTTACTAAGAATGAGGAGGGACTTGATGTATTCAAGCCCCGCCCATGCTTAGTAACAATTGTGACTTGAGGCTGTGATTTATATTACATTAACTTGCCTTAAGCTCACATCCAGGAGATTTTTCGAGTCTCTCTAGGAGAGGCGGAAACTATGTGTTACCTGCTGTTCAAAGCAATGAATATGTAAGCATTTAGAATTTGCAATGAGTTTGAACTGGATTAGGGCTGGCTTTGCACCCAATATTTACATTTTGTATGAGAATCAAGTGCTGTCCCATTTGTCAGTAATTATTTTCTTGTTTTATTGCGGGATGAGATAGCTAGAATTGCATGCTGAGTTTTGCAGGGTGTCTTACGATGTCATGGTGTGTTGGAGCAGTGGGAAAAGTTATTAGTAAAAACAACAGACCTTTGTACAGGGTTGTCGACTCTCCCGGAATATCCGGGAGACTCATGAAATTTGGGCAGTTCTAACAGTATCCCGGAAGAGCCGGCAAATCTCCTGCAAGTCCTTACCCCCTAATAAACTCTATTGTAATCATTAGAGTTACTAGGGATGGGTGGGACTTGATGATGTAATCAAGCCCCGTCCATTCCCTAGAACACTAGAGATCACAATAGTGAGGGGAGCTTAATGATGCAATTTGCATAAATCGCTTCATTAACCCCCACCCCTTGCAAGCATCAATGGAGATCCTGGAGGGATGCTTTAAAAAGTTGGCAACCCTGCCTTTGTATTAAAAAGGTTAGGAAAAACCCACTGTAAAAGAAAGTCAATGTGGATTACAAGAAAGTCAATGTGGATTACAAAAGAAGTAGCAAGCATAATGAAAGCAAAAAAAATGGCCTTAAGGAATAAAAAGCAAATTCAGTCTAGACCATAGTGTTTAATAAACAACTGGGGAGACTGGATGGGCCGTGTGGCTCTTATCTGCTGTGACTTGCTATGTTTCTATGTATGTGCACACCCTATTACAGTGAAATCATAATACATGTGTTGTAGCTTAGTGCAGAATTCTAGGTAGGCAAATTCTAGTAAAATTCCTACATTTTTCTTATTGTATCTTCAGTTCTACACAATGAAGCTGTGAGGTCTCCTCTCCTGCTGATTCATTAGCAGACATGCAGGAAGAACATCTCTGCCTGAGCGCATTCTCCCCAGAGACAGTCTGTCTGTTGTCACAATGAATATGTACAAAAACAGAAAAAGTTTTAATTAAGAAAACTGAATCCTAAAACTTCAATATTCTTTCCTAATCTGGATTCTAGATTGATTTATTTTTAGCAGAGAGAGCCCAAGTGCAGTTAAGTAAAATTAATAGAGCTTCCATTTAAAAGAATGTTCCCCTTAATTATATTAAAACAAATATATTATTGTTCAGGTTAATGCCTGCAGCACGCAATGATTCTGTGCCAGGTTCCCAAGATAAACACATATATCCATATACACACACATACCAACCAGCCGTGCATCATAAGTCTTTGGGTGGCAGGCTGTGGATTTTTTTTAACATCTTACCATGTGCTCTGACTTATTTATATTTAGCGCTTTATTAAGTTATTATACACTAATTATAACGGCACATTGACAATCTGCTTATTGTCCACTAAACAATCTCTTCTTACCATCTAATATCGAAGCCTGTAAACACGGTTACTGTCTGGGCCTGTTGTAGAGTTCTCTGTACTTTAGGGGTATAAGCAATTTGCGTGCAACCGCCGTGCAACATCTGTATGTGTACTGACATACTTAGGGTTAGACAGCTACAACTAAACACTGGATGTAAATTACATGAACACTCCCTGGCCTGATGTTGGAACGCTTTGTGCCACGTTTTTGTCAAAATAGACCAATTTAGACCTCGACATCTGCTGTGCTTGGAGCTCCTGCACAGAGGTGGCCCTAGGCATAGGAAGCATAGGCGGCTGCCTAGGGGCCCCCGTGGGTCAGGGGTCCCCACAGGGTCCACAAATAACATACTCTCCAACATGACCTGTTCCATTAGGTACAAAATACTCTGCTCCTCCGTTTCGAACTGTCAGTTACTATGGTAACCTCCTTTGTTGCAAAAGGCAAATAGTTTTTAAAATATCAGTTAATTCATTTAAACCAGTGACAGTTGGAAGCCCAGGAGCAGATTATTTTGTACCTAATGGACCGGGTCATGTTGGAGAGTCTAAAGTAAGGGCTGACATGACTGCTGATTATAGTGTAGGCACGGGGCGCTGTAAGAAGGCTTGGCGTTTGGTTGCCATGGAAACGCTGAACACAGCCCCAGATTCTGCGACTGTATTTCGCGTTACTGGCCCTAATTCAGAGTTTGAAGATAAGAGAGGAAAGAACCATGGTGATTTCAGGGGAGTCACAAAACCTAGGGCCACCTCTGCTCCTGCATCCTGTCCCCTGTGCTGGAGAGGGAAGGCCATTCCCTGGCACATACTGACTTACAAATGCTAGAACAATATGGGCGATTCTTCTGCACATGTGTGGATCAGCCTCTGCACGTGCACAATGGTCGTTATTCTCTCACACGCAAAGTGCACCCCATAATACATCTCTTTCCCTTTATTTCA
>WWET01003333.1:9640-36856 GCA_011038615.1 Limnodynastes dumerilii | reverse complement strand
ATAACATCTCTCTCCCCATTTATTTCACACACACACACACACACACACACACACACACACACACACACTGTACCCCATAATACATCTCTTTCCATTTATTTCACACACACACACACACACACAGTGCACCCCATAATACATCTCTTTACATTTATTTCACACACACACACACACAGTACACCCCCATAATACATCTCTTTACATTTATTTCACACACACACAGTACACCCCATAATACATCTCTTTACATTTATTTCACACACACACGCATACACACACTACACCCCATAATACACCTCCCTTCATTTATTTCACACACACACACAGTACACCCCATAATACATCTCTTTATATTTATTACACACACACACACAGTACACCCCATAATACATCTCCCTCCATTTATTTCACACACACACAGTACACCCCATAATACATCTCTTTATATTTATTTCACACACACACACACACACACACACACACACACACACACACACACAGTGCACCCCATAATACATATCTTTACATTTGTTTCAGACACACATACAGTGCTCCCCATAATACATATCTTTCCCTTTATTTCACACACACATTGCACCCTATAATACATCTCTTTACATTTGTTTCAGACACATACAGTGCACCCCATAATACATCTCTTTACATTTATTACACAATCACACACACGCACACACACTGTACCCAATAATACATCTCTTTCCATTTATTTCACACACACACACACACACACAGTGCACCCCATAATACATCTCTTTACATTTATTTCACACACACATATTTTTCAAACTCACACACACACACACACACACACACACACACACTGTTCCCCATAATACATCTCTTTCCATTTATTTCCCTTTATTTCACACACACACAGTGCACCCCATAATACATCTCTCCCTTTATCTCACACACACACAGTGCACCCCATAATACATCTATTTCCCTTTATCTCACACACACACACACACTGCACCCCATAATACATCTCCCTCCCTCTATTTCATACATACATACACACACACACACACACACACACTGCAGCGCATAATACATCTCCCCCTACCTCTATTTCACACATACACACACACACACACTGCAGCGCATAATACATCTCCCTCCCTCTATTTCACACATACACACACACACTGCAGCACATAATACATCTCCCTCCCTCTATTTCACACATACATACACATACACACAGTGCACCCCATAATACATATCTTTCTTTCTATTTCACACACATAGTGCACCCCATAATTCATATTTTTCTTTCTATTTCACACACACACACTGCACCCCATAATACATTTCCCTCCCTCTATTGTACCCCCCTTATAATCACCTTGCTTTGGGTCATATTATGCCCTCTTTGGCCAGGACCTTCCAAAAGGATTGCATTTGCCATAGAGAGAATCTTTAGACCACATAGCAGGCCCTCTTTTAATTTGAGGGTGAACTATGATTGTGTCTATATTGGGTGGTGGTCACTGGAAAGCTTTCTGTATATGAGAATGGTCATTAGGAGGCTCTTTTTTATTGGGTAGTAGTCACAAGGATGTTTTGTGTATTGGATAATGGTTACTAGGATGCTTAAATTATTCATTGTGTCACTGTAATGCTGTGAAATACTAGTCAAGTTGTATTTGATTGTAGCTGTGTTATATAACACATTTTCTTGTGTCTAATTGGCTACACATAACCCCACCCACATTAGATAATTGCCTGCTTTCAATAAGGCTCTTGATTCTGTTGCCAGGTGCATGTCTAGCCTCTTTAATTGCTAGTCTAGTAATTTGCACAACTATACAAATATATTTTACACACACTTCTTGTAATTAAATTGCAGCCCTTATAATGCCTAAATAAATCCAAGGTTTTGTTAGTTGTACTGTTAGTTGTTCATATCACAATTGTACGGCATGTTCTCATATTACAACAAAGCATAAAGAACATGTTATCTGAGCTTGGGGACTGATTGCATATTTTGTTTTCCTAGCTCTTTCTTTTATACTCTTGGAGAAATGTTTTTCTTGATGTCTAGATTTCTCACGTAGATCATTTGTGTCAGCTATTATATCAGCAGAAAGCCTTTATATTAGCATGATAACGCAATTCTGAACTCTTTTATATTGAGCCAATCTCACTTCAAAAGAGATCACCATTCCACTCAGTGACTGAGCTATATTTTTTATTTGCATTTACAAGAACATTGAATTTAAATTTGGAATATTATGAATCGTAGCATACTATTAAAAGCTTTAAACTTCACAAAGTACAAAAAAGGTTAAATGCTGTGTTTACCAAAAGGCCAAGATAGGATGCTATAAAGGGGAGTGGATCCCCACAAAGAATGGCCATATTTTGATAGGACCGTTCTCTCCCAGTCAGTTTAGAACGGGCTGGGATATCGATTGCTTATGTGTCGATGAGGTATAGCAATTGATCCCTGGAACACTGAACACGGTGCTCCGAAAGGTAAGCCTAAATACTACCCCAACCCTTCCCCTAATTCTAACCATAACCCTCCCCTTCCATTACCCTGACCCTCCCTTCCCCACAGCATGACCCTAACCCTCCCTTTCCCCGCAGCCTGACCCTGAAACTCCCCTCCCTACAGCCTAAAGCTAACCCTCCCATTCTATGGCCCTAACCCTCCCTTCATACGAGCCTATCCCTAACCCTCTCAACACCTCTCCGGAGCTGTTAGCAGCTGGTCTGGCAGGTGTGTGAAAATGAATGGGTGAGTATGCCGATCGGCACACTCACCCATTCATAAAAAAAATTCTAAAAAGGCTGCCTATTCGAAATAGAGACAGCCAAAAAGGAACTTTTGGCTGTCTCTATTTGTGAAAGCAGCCCATCATAGGAGGGACTGCAACTGGCTATAAAGGAGCCCAGACTGACACCAGCAAAACCCAAAAGCATTTCTATAAGATTCTGTCAGATCCAAAAGAAAGACAACCTGGAAAATACAAAACAAAAAGAATCTTCCAAATATTTGTCTTAAAACAAACAGAAAAAAACTGTTTAACATCTCTACTTCTAAATAAATGCTTTAGTATTTTAAAATTTGTATTTTTATTCCATTTTAATCTTCCACTTATCCTCCATTTTGTGAGCTGAATGAGCTAAGATGGTAAACTATCACACTATTAAGAATCTTGCTTCTAATCACAAAATGGTTTCAAATACATCTTTATGTTCCTCTCAGCCCTTATCCAATAGAAAAAGTTATATTTGTTATTTTGTACAGCTGATATTCGTTGTAAATTCTTTATTTATAAAAATGAAGACAAGTAGCATCCAACAATTGTAAGCAGCTTGCTGAATTATACATGAAGAAACATCCATGAATAGTTAACACATATAGTCACAATATACCTTACAAGGCATAAGCTGTGGGATTTAATTTAGGTGTAGCATGATGAACCACTTAGGGACATCTCCATATACTAAAGTCTTCACAAAATGTTATCGTATACGTGTATTGTAACAAATACAGGAGGAGTGGGAAAAAGGGTAAACATCACAGGGAAGGAAAGAAGAAGAGTAGGATTGGGGTGATGGGGGGAGTTGGGTCGGAAGAGTCTTGACACCATCAGTATTGTTGTCTAGTTAGAATTAATTAATTGTGAGTGGCAGTGCCTGAGCATTATCGACAGACACCCTAGATTGCGTTGGTTATCCCAAGTTAGGAATGAGGAGCAGTAGAGAGTCTGGTATGATATTCTGAAGTAAATTTAAACTCCAACCATTGGAACCAAGTAGTAACAAACTCTTGATTCCTACCCTCTGAGGAGGATATGAGTTCATCCATTTCATAGTAATGGTCTATTCTATTGAACCAAGCTTTCAATGTTGGGGGTGAAGTGGACTTCCAGTGCAATAGGATTACTGCCTTGGCTGCATTATTAAGATGCTTTAATAAAGATTTTTTGTAGAGTTTTAGTGGCATAGTGGTATATGATAAGAGCCAAAATTCTGGACAGTGTGGAACACTTTCAGATAATATTAGTTGCAAGATGTCCTGTATTTCTGTCCAAAAACCCTGAATTTTAATACACTCCCACCAGACATGTAAAAAAGTACCTGTTTTAGATTGGCATCGCCAACATTGATCTGGGTATGCAGGAAGCATGCGGTGAATGGAGCGTGGCAGCAACTTGAACTGCGTTTCCACCACCGATAGACTCTGGGAGCATTGATGTGTGATGTGGAATTCTTATTCCACATGTCTGTGTCTATTGTCACATTGAGGTCTCCGCACCACTTGTTTATGTATCGCATAGGTGAGTTGGATAAATGATCTAGTAACATTTTATATAGATTCGAGAGGATATGAGTAGGGGTATTTTATGTGGTACAAAGCAATTCAAATGGAGTCAGAGGTCTACGCCAAGTCTCCCTAGAGGCTGAGTGATTTAAGAAATGTCGGAGGCTAAGGTAAATCCAGAAGTCAGTCTGAGGAATCGAAAACTGCTCCCTGGCCCCTGAGAAAGACAAAATACCATTGACGTTCACCAGCTGACCTGCCCTGTGGCATCCTGCCGCAGAGAATCTAGAAAGTGGAGCAGCGGTTTGACCTGGTGGAAAGTCCGGGTTAAATCTAAGTGGAATGAGAGGAGAAAATGGAGAGGAGAGACTCGCTTTTTCTCGTAAGCGCCTCCAGCAAGTAATAGTCGGGTCAATTGTTGGGTGTGATTGACTGGGAATTTTGGACAGCCAAGGTAGGATATGTAGAAGAACTTCAGAGAATGAGTTTTCTAGAGAGATCCATTGTTTATCAGTTCCCTGTCTTGTCCATTCAACTACCCTAGTGAGTGTGGCCACCCAATAATACCCCTGCAAGAAGGGAAGACCCAGTCCCCCTAACTGTTTTCGTTAAAGAGAATATCATTTTTGCAACGGGGTCGTTTCCCTAGCCATACAAAGGATCTAAGCAAGGACTGTAAATTTTTAAAGAAGTGGTGCAGTATTGCGATTGGAAGGGTTTGGAAAAGGAAAAGAATCCTTTGAAGGATGTTCATTTTGACTATGTTGACTCGGCCCAGCCATGAGAATTGTTTAGGAGTCCATTCTTTGAAGTTTTTTTTCCATCCAAGAGTTTAAAAATTTGGGTTTCCCTTTGTCGCTTGAGATAGGACCCTAGTTTTATGCATTGACCGCGGATAACGCACTTATGCGCTTCCCATAAGGTGATGCGTGATGTTTCCTCATTGTCATTAGTGGCCAGATATGAGTCAATCGCTGTTTCTAATTCCAGTTTAGTGTGTGGGTCGTGTAGCAACATTTCGTTGAAGCGCCATGTCCATTTTGTTCTCCGTTCCCTTTCAGTAGTTATGGTGGCGTGAACAGGGGCATGGTCGGTCCAAGTAATATTACCCATGGAGGAGTGTTGTAAAAGGGGCAGGGAGGAGTGAGGTAGGAAAAGATAATCAATTCTGGAGTAAGAATTGTACATGTGTGAATAAAACGAATAATCTCTATCGTTGGGGTGTGATAGTCGCCACAGGTCGGTCAACTGGTGCTCGTGAAGGGCCTGGCATATCATTCGTAAATCCCTTTGTGAGTTTTTAGGAGCCCCTGATGTGGAGTCCATCTGTGGGTCCAAGGCCCAGTTGAGACCCCCCCCTAGCACAAGGGTGCCCTCCTTCAGTGATTCAATTTGTCCGAGAATCTGAGTGATAAATTGACATTGGTTAGAATTTGGCGAGTACAGGTTAACGAATGTGAGTGACAGGCCAAAAATCTTTCACCTGTTATGGTACCCCGGGTTTACCTCCACAGAGTACCAAGGTGACCGGAGAGGGAGAGAAGAACCGAGTAACTCACCGGATAGTAGAGCCTGATGTCGGACCGAGTGTTCGCCAGAGCCCCAGATGGTGGGGATAGACTGGAGCTGGTAGGTACCCGTCAGGTTACGCACCTTAGAGGAAAACTCGGAAGCGGAAGCGGGAGCAGATGGGGAACGGATAAACAAGCGGGGAATAGTCAAAGAGGAACCAGAAGAGACTGGACCGAGACAAACCACAGGGAACACTGAACAACACAGAGGGACAACGGGAATGGACAAGACTAACCGGACTGACAGTACAAACAGGGTCTGACAATCACGCACTCGCTCACACAATCAAACCAACTACCCCTAAGGGCAACAAATACACTCACGCAGGAGAAGCAGGGAATACAACGGAAGGCCAAGAACAGTAAGGTGGGAGAACAGGGAAATGGTAACACTGAGGGTAGCAGGCAAGGAACGAGGCTGGGCAACGGGGGGCAAACAGAAATCCAAAACACAGCAAGGAGCACAAGGCAGAGAACAGGCAGGCACAGGAACTGAGAACAGAATCTATAACCGGCAAGGAGTGAAAGCCAGGCTGCATTATATAGGAACAGCTGGCCTCTGATAGGCTGAGCTGTCCTGGGGGTAATTCAATAGGTTGATGCTGCTGCACGGGAGGGCGCCTGGTGGAAACTGCAGAGTGGAGCGTGCGCGCGCCCGCACTGAGCCGCGCGCCGCTCCACGTGGCTTTGTTGACAAGCTGGATGCGGCCTGTGTGGGAGGCGCTGGACGGATCGTGGAAGCTGGCTGCAGACGGTTCCTGGCAGCGGGTGCAGGATGAGAGGTGAGTGGTGAGGAGAACGGGCGGCCTCTAACATCACCGCAATAGAAGTCCCCTACCATCGCCCAAGTTTAACGATTCATTCTCTGTTAAGGGAATACTACAGCTGATATTTGTGAGGGGACGTGTATATAACAAGAATGGCTTCTTGAACGTAGGCTTTTTAGAAGGCCTGCGGATATTTTCATGTCATCGTCCGGCCTTGTGTTTCTGACAGACAGCTGTGTTTGTGTGTCCAGACCCAGCACAGAGGAAATCCCAGAAAGATTATTCAGCAAGTCAAATACCAGATAGATATCATTATCATTCACAGAGATGGATTAACATTGTGTAATGCTATGGAATGTAGTTTATTATCAATAATAACAACGCTGATCAAAAAAAGTTTTTTTTTTTTTTATGTGGTGCTTTCTGTGCTGAATTCAAACAACAAATTCAAGAATGACAGTCATGTATGGGTTTTGAGTGCCACCCAATTCAGTTTTACAATATCATGTTTATTAACAGTACTCACACTAAACACTAGGGTCAGATTTACTAAGCTGCGGGTTTGGAAAAGTGGTGCTATTGGTTTCAAAGTTTTCAAAGAAGAGCAACTAAAATGGTGCATGGCCTTTGTAACAAATCATACCAAGAAAGGCTAGAGGAACTAAACATGTATAGCTTGGAGCAGAGAAGGGAGATAGCAGCTTTCACATATAACAAGGGTTGTGACTGGCTGGATGAGGGGGCATTTTTCAAAAGAAGAGGTGTAATAGAACACGAGGGCATGAATACAAACTGGAGGGTGGTAGATTCAGAGGAAATGTGCGGAAAAATTACTTCACTGAAAGGGTGATAGATAAGTGGAATATTCTCCCATCTGAGGTGGTTGAGGCCAATACAGTAGAACAATTTAAACATGCTTGGGATAAATATAAGGGTATCCTAAATAGTAAACCAAATTGAGGGTAAATAGGGTCTAGTGTCAGTATAGTTTTCAATAAACAAATGGGCAGACTAGATGGGCCATGTGGCTCTTATCTGCCGTCACTTTCTATGTTTCTATGTTCCCATAGCAACCAATCATATTCTAGATCTCATTTAATTATTACCTACTAGAGAATGTCAGTTGTAATCTGATTGGTTACTATGGGCAACATCTCCACTTTTCCAAACCCGCAAGTAATCTGGCCTCTAAAATTTTGAGGCATGGGATTTCCTGCTGTGATTTGTCTCCAACAGTAGTCATCCTGGGTTCCACTTGCCCTGATACCGCTTTTATACTATGGAAATGTTGCTCATCACTGACTGCTGGGGAAGAAATCCAGGTGTGAGTCCAAGAAGTGGCCTTCAGAGACATGCTGCACCACATGGTCTTATAAGCCTTTTAAGGGATGATCCACCAACTCTTTGTAGTTTGTTGCCTTATGGTTCCCTAAAAAGTTCTGGCATAGGTTCTTGTGAGCCTTCCATGCAGCCTTTTTGGCAGGACTAAGCGCCCATGGAGCATCAGTTCTCTTATTTGAGGACCCATAATGATCCCCTCTTTAGCTTTGCCTCACTGACTTGAGATTTTTTTCTTAAATCAGCCCCTCTGATCTAGTGCGTTGATGAAGTCCTTGCATTGACTTTTTCTGGATTAACAGGTAGGGCACTGACAACATTCTTCACTCCCAGGGATAGATACGTTCACATGGGCCACTGCTTTGGAATGTAATGGTTTTATGGTCTCTTCTGTCCCACTCACACAGAAAACAGGAGTCCAAACAAGTCCAAACAAGAGCAAAATTACTTTAAGGTCACCACAGACATGCCATCGGTGCTCTTCATAACTGATCTTATTTAGCAGGAGATTAATGCTTCTGTTGTTTTCTTCATTGAAGCTTTCAAGCTTTCTTGCAGTGTTTCCCAACCTCGGTCCTCAGGGACCCCTAACAGTACATGTTTTCCAGGTCACACTGCTGGAGCACAGGTGCGTTCATTACTAACTGTCACATTTTAAAAGCTCTACAGGTGCTGCTCATTATATCACTTGTGATTCTTTAAGGAAACCTAGAAAATATGGACTGTTAGGGGTCCCTAAGGACCAAGGTTGGGAAACACTGAGGAATCAACAAATATTCATAATTGTATCTAAGCAAGGTCTGTAAATTTTTAAAGAGCCCCTATGCTCTGTCTTAAAGCACATACACGGTTACCTCAGCAGTTGAAAGTACTGGTCCATACTGCAGCTTGTCATAAAATCCTGAGGACCAGTCTCTGCACGGTGCACACAAACCTGCAGACCAATCCATGCTCAGCTCTTTCATAACCAATAAGACCAACCCACACACTAGATGTGGAAGAGTGTGTAGTTGCCTGCAGGCTACCAGACTAACTTGATATGCCACGACCTAGAGAAGCCTGCCTTAACGCACCATAAACGGGAAATATATCACAAAATTGTCTCTAACTTCAATAACTTCAAAACTGTGGCTGATCTATGATTGTTCAGTCAGCAAAGAGAAGACATTCATAATAACAATGATGATGATTATTATGTGTAGGTTTATTTTTTCAGCATATTCCCCAAGTCTTTATATCAGATTTATGTCTGATATAAAAATAGGCCAATTTTGGTTCAAAATCCCAATTTTCTGTTCCCAGTTGGGGAGCTGGAAAAGTATGTTTTGAAACACCGCACAAGATTAAAAAACACAATATAAATATTGTTGGCCAGCTGAAATCTACTAAAGTCTTTGGTATATCCCCTCCACGTTTTTTGATAGTCTTATGGTAAAAATTCGATTCAAACCATAACAAACCCATTGTTCCTTCCACATTAAAATTCCCTCAAAGAAATACAATTATTTGTTTATTTATTTACAGGTTTTATACAGCAATTACGTATTACTTTACAGAGAATATTTTACATTTACACCAGTCCCTGCCCCACTGGAGCTACATTCTAAGATCCCTAACACAGATACACACACACATACACCACAGAGTAGGGTCAATTTATTCAGCAGCCAATTAACCTACCAGCATGTTTTTGGAGTGTGGGAGGAAACAGGAGCACCCAGAGGAAACCCACGCAGACACGGGGAGAACATGCAAACGCCACAAAGTTAGGCTTAATCCGGGAATCAAACTCGTCCTCAGTGCTGTGAGACACAAGTGTTACTGTGCCGCCCCAAATACAATGATCAAATTAAACTAGAATTAATAATCAGAAATGTAATATAATGTGAAATAACATAAAAACTCAAACTCAAACATAATAATAATAAAATTAAAGGATTAGTACCAGAGGTGGAAGATAAACAGTATATAGTGTCCGATGGAGCATCAATGTAAAACCCAGGTGAGCTGCAAGGATGAAATAAGCCAATGGATAAAGCACTGAGATCCCGATCAACATGAACAACTTTCACTATCTGACAAGTTGTTTACAAGGCTGTTTGGAGATGTTTATATGACCATGGGTTAAACTGCTGTGTTGAGCAGATTAGGGAGGGGGGCTTTTTATTCAAAGAATCAAGTTAATAATACCGCTTTCACATCCCTACCCTTGAAAATCCCAGGATTTTCAACATGGGTTTTTGCTTGGAAAATCGGAGTGTAAAAAAAAAGAAAAGCTGCATTATAAGTCCACCTAAACCCGGGAAATTCCTGGGTCTGACCCTTTCACATGTGCCATGAACTTCCCTGGACTGAACTGGAGAGCAACTGTCAATCAGCCAAAGAGGAGCTCTTATTGGCTGAAATAAATGAAGTAGACTTCACTTTTTTAACAAACTACCGGACTTGTGGGTCCTTTCTCACTGACACCAGTCCCATGTCAGACCCAGGAAAACCCCTTCTTTTTTCCTGGGTCTGAATCCCGGGTCATTAGACACGGGTCGCCAAAACAGTGACGTTTCACATGACCACAAATACCCGAGTTGTTGCCGAGACCTGGATTTTTGGTTAAAAAAAAACCTGGGTATTTGGTGATGATGTGAAAAGGGTATAAACATGGGATGAGTCTTTTACATGGCCTGCACTCTTTCAATTCTTTGTTATTACCACCCAATCTCACTTAACGCTTCCGGAGCAGGTGACCACCTCTTACTCCATCCTTCACACATTTTGCTTTCCCCATTCCTCCATTCCATTGAAAACTGCCCTTACTAAAGTCACTTTGGACCGTATTCAGAGATCCGTTTTTACGGCTTGTTTCGTGCGTATTTTTAGGTACGTTTCAACTGCGGATTCGTAGTAACTTTATTTACATAGTTCACGTAGACTATACTTGCGGAAGTGCCTCACGGACGGACTTGCGAATCGCACATGGTTAAATACGGACGGATCTCCCACGTAAAAATACGCACGTGAGAATTTAAATAAAAATGTGGGCGCGGTTAGTTAGATACGCACGTACGGAACTACTCGACACACGGAAATGCCCACGTAAAGATAAGGCAGGTCAAGGCACTCGTAAGTCACAGAAAACCCGTCCTGTGTGGGGAGTGTCAGGGGTGTGGCCTTGTTATGTCCGTGCATATAATTGCGTACTTTTCTCGGACGGATCTCTGAATACGGCCCTTTAATTCTGCCAAATGTAAGGGTTATTTCACATAGATATAAATATCTCTTCTTTATCTTATTTATCCTGCTTGTGTCTGTCAATCATTGTCAGCCCTCTCCTGTTACACACCCTCCATTTTTATAGCTTTGTGACACTGATCTCTCATGTTCCATCACTTACCTTTCAAATCGCTTCTTCTCTTTATTTACTCCAACTTGGACTTCTGTTTCTGGCCCCCTTCATTTATCTGACTACACTTGGTGATTTCATTCATTCTTTTATGCTGCAATATCACAATTCACTGGCAGCACCAAATTCTATCTTGCTTCTCATGCTTACAACATCTGGGCACTTCTTTGCCTTCATATGTTCTATCTACTACCCATCAGTCTTTCAAATATTTTCATTACTTTTTCATTCACACCAACCAGACATCATAATCATTCCTTTCACCCATTACCTCCTGATTGTTATCTAGTCTACTTATCGCCCACTTTTGTTTTCCATTCCCTCTTTGCGTGTCATTGCCCTCTAAACCTGTCCGTTACCTCTTAGTGTCTAGAGCAGGCCATGCCACCTATGGCTCTCCCAGTATGGTGCAACTACTAGTGATAGCATAGGCAAAGCTGGCAGAGTATGTGTAGATATGCTCTACAGTCTAGAGTCTACACTGTAAACTGTAGCAGACAGGCCTTTCTCTTTTATTAGTGGTGAAGTTAAGTAAAGTTTCAGTGGTAGGTCCCAGGGTAAAGCAGGGGTCACTATGGAGGAGGGAGGGGCATTTAGGGTTACAGCGATGGGGCCCCAGAGGCAAGCATTTATTATCTTGCCTCAGGGTGATTTTTATAAAAAAAAAATGTAAGTTACGCCACTGTTCCACAGCATCATTGGACAGTCTCTCAGTCTGAGGACTGTTGATTGAAACTTTTTTATCATGCAGCTTCACACGATAAACAACAAACCTCCAGTGTATCCCCATCTTTACCTTTATCTTTATGGTACCCTTGCAGATACAAAAAAATTGCAGAGTAATATATCTCTGCCATTTTCCTGTTTCCGCTTTGTTATTGCCCTCCTGAGATATCTCCACAAGAATTCCTGTAGTACATTTACAACCAGAAACTTCTTAAATAGACTCCCAGCAATCTGAAGTATTAGCAGAAGCTGCAATGGGTGTTCTAATATTTTCCATCATTAAATCCGGCTTGTCAACTTTGTATACTTCTCCAGACTGAATACTGTCAGTCTCTCAATATGTGCCACCCCTTCCCAAAAATAAAAAACAGTTCTGTGCGTGTAAGTTATCTAGCAGAGCAGTGCATTGTGTCACCCTTACAGGAAGACAGAGAGTCAGACAGGCTGGCTTACTGGGAGCCCAAAGACTGAAGGAAACTGAACAAACACACAGCCAAGCTCACACGCTGCTGGAGGATCAAAACGCTTCTAGTATTCCAGGCAGTAGGAAGCAGACCATGAACACAGCTCCGATTTCTTACAGACCTCTGTTTACATATGGGGAATTCGTAGCCTTTCTGAGCAAATATGTAACTGTAACTCTGATAAAACGCAGCTATATATATCCGAGAAAGCACTGAGAGTTCCATTTTACTATCAGAAGTATCCAAGGTAGGCTGTCTGGCAATAATCTGCCTTTATTTGTGCAAATACAAGATGCTGTTTTTTCTGTGCTTTTTACCTCCTTATTTGCTGTTGAAAATGTATTTTTCTGTTGCTAGTTGTTATTTTTTAGTTACATTAACACCTCTGCTTTAATTACTGTCTCTTAGAATAATGTAATAATAATTTATTGTGAATGTCAACAACAGGCAAAGGATGGGACCTCAGTGCAGCTGTTACCTCTTTTCGTTACTGTGGGGTAACAGTGGAATACTTATACTGATGACGGGGCTGATTCAGAGTTGCACTTCCAAATTTTTTTTTAGGTGCAAGTGTAGACCTGAGCAATACCAGAGGCAGATTTAAATTGTAAAACCAGAATTAAAATTAGGAGGTGAAGTTTCTTGGCTCAACTCTATTTTAAACAGGGTTGCCGACTCTCCCGGAATATCCGGGAGACTCCTGGAATTTGGGCCGTTCTCCCGGGAGAGCCGGCAAACCTCCCGCATGTGCTGACACCACCCAAGAAATCATCTGTAATTCCTCTAACCCACCCTTGCGACGTTTGAGATAATGCGGGTGATTGACAGGGGGTGGGGCTTAATGGCGCAATTTGCATAAAGTGTGTCATTAAGCCCCACCCCCTCCCTGTAATCTATGGCTTCCCTCCGGGTTCTCCCAGAGGGAAGCTTTCAATAGTCGGCAACCCTGATTTTAAAGAATAAACATAAATATATGCAGTATTTTAGTTCTATGTGTAAAAGTAATGTATTTTCCCTGCATGGAAATTTTTTTTGATTAATTAACACCCCTTAGTTTGAAAAATGGTCTAGCCGAGCTCTACACTTGCACCTAAAAAAGGTGTTAGTGCATCTCTGAATCAGCCCCCTAGTTCAAAGTCACTGCTCAGGTCCTGAATAGTACGGTAATAATCAGTACTATGCTTGATTGAATTAATGATCTTTGAAAATCAAAATAACTAGCACCATAGATGGCCTTTTAAATAGCATTTGAAGTAGCCTTTTGAGGACTCCAGTAAAAGCACTGTTAAACCACCCTTAGCATGATGCCTGAGTGAGCTGGTGTGTTTTTTTTGCTACTGTTTTGCTTGTTTGTTGTTATGTTTGTGCAGCAGTTTTGATTTTCTCCGTCAAGCTGCTCCCATTGATTGGGGGAATGAAACCTCCACAGTCACCGGCTGAGGATGATTTCAGTGCAGTCGTTAGCTTTAGCAGCATGGCATCTGTACATTAATTGTTTGGAAAGATTTCATTTCAAGTGTTGATACGACTGAAGCCAACTTCCAGTCTTATGAGCAAGTACATCTGTCACCTCACTAGGAGATGTGTTTATTAATAAAGCCCTTCACGTTCCTGTAGCGAGCACTACATCAGGGAACAATGGGAAGGTCAGGCTTTAAGATTTTAGCTTCAGATTTGTAAAAAATAAAATGTTGAAAAAAAATTATAATAAACTTTATGTATAAAAACAGGAAATAAAGCATTTTCCTGCAGTGACTCCCTGCTGACATCATCTCTTACCTTTGCTTTCCTGGTTAAATAGGCTTTCACAGGCTTTGTTTACATAAGCTTTACCGAAGCTAACTTCAGCCTTTGAAATTCTGATTTAATTTCCTATCTGATAAATAGATGTCTAGGTTTTCAGTATGTTCTGTTTTCCAAGAACATTGCTAAAATATTTTTTATTCCATCCAAAATATTTGCTAAAGTTTTTTCTTTTTTTTTAACATTATAGGATATTAGTTATAGTGCCATATTTATATTTGCATACAACATTTTAATGATTACCGATATTGGCAGATATCGAATATACTGGAATTTTTAGCGATAAATTAAATCTATTTAAAAAGGTTTCTAAACTATTCAATTGCATTCGGAAATGGGAATTTGCATTAAGTGCACCAAATCCAGTTTATTATGGTAGTCAGTGGGAGCATAAAGATTTAAGCTGGCCATACAGTAGCACGATTATCGATCCCAGCAGTAGGTGGGATGATTTCCCACAGGGGTATCAGTGCCATACACAGAGGCGGAACTAGCGAGTTGTGGGCCCAGGTGCAAAAAATATGCTTTGGCCCTGATAATATCCCAGGTAACCCGGTGGGGAGCTTCGACAGTGCAGTGATGACAGCTGTGGGCCCTTGTATCAGCATGGGCCCCAATGCCGTTGCACCAATGGTAGTTCCGCGTCTGGCCATATACCTCTCTTATGCACTGTAAAGATGGAGGCCCTTGTTCCATTCAGTTAGCATCCAATATAAAAACTAATTGTACCTGAACGCTTTTGCTACGATTATTGGCTGTTTGAAAAATTCATCATGCCCACTCACTACAGCAAGTATTGACCCGATCACCTATAATTGTATGATTGGACCAATAATTGCTCTGGTGTATGGCCAGCTAAAGACAGCCCTAAAGGTACCTACTGCTTTGAGCATAATGAGCCAGCATTGTATACACCCTTTCAGGTCTGTGGTCCCTCCCGTAACACGAACTTCATATCTTAGCAACTAAAGATGGCATCTCTTACCCAAGTATTGGGCTGTAATATCATATCCCAAGATCACACTCTCAGTATAACACAGACATTAAAAAACAGCAGTTCTATAGTGCCACTTACCCTCTCATGGGCAATAAAATCCTAAGGTTTCCTAACCATTGACGACTGCATTAATGGGAGCCCTAGAAGTAGTCATGCTGACATCAGTGACATGTCACATATCTGTGTTGCTGTTATATGACTGTCCCTGACCTAAGAAGCCACTAATCCACATTGTCCATTTCTGCAAAGCATTTTTGTAACTTTATTTACAACTGGAAAATCTCAATGTTCTCATCAGCGACTCTCGACATCTATGGTCTTTTTAAAAGAAATCCACAAAATTAACTTTAAACACAGAATTTAGCAAAAACAGGCCTATGATATGGGCGAATGATTAAGGATATATTACACCACAGAGTTGCCGACTCTCCCGGAATGTCTGGGAGACTCCCGAAATTTGGGCAGTTCTCCCGGTATCCTGGGAGAGCCGGCAAATTTCCCACAAGGGACTTAAGGCCCGTGGTTTTATGGAAACCACGGCCTCAAGTCCTGCCCCCCTGCCTAGCAACACTAGTATACTAGTGTTGCTAGGGCCAGGGAGCGACTTGATGACGTAAATTGCGCCATCAAGCCCTTTGCATAAATTGTGTCATTAAGCCCCGCCCCTGCATGCATTACTAGCTTCCCTCTAGGATCTCCCGTAGGGAAGCTGGCAAAAGTAGGCAACCCTGTTATACCATTATGCTACTGATATTGCAATATCTGTTTTGTTATTACTCTCTCGGGGTAAGCACTATGGGCTGGATCCAGACTTAAGTAAGTGCTTGAAATGAGTTACTCCTGGGCTAAACCATGTTGATTGCAGGGGAGTCATATTTCATCTGTTGCAAACAGTATTAGAAGTCTAAATATCAGATGTGATAGTAAAGCTGGTCAGTATCTGTGTGCAGTAAGCAATTCAAAGATATATCCCTGAACACAAAGAATACAATTAACTTGACTCCCCCTGCAATCAACATGGTTTAGCCCAGGAGTAACTAATTTCAAGCACTTTCTTAAGTCTGGATCTAGCCCTATAAGAGGAATAGAGCTAAGCATTGCATGGTTTTGCAGAGATCCCTGCCAGCCACATTGTGATTTGTTATGCCACATCTATCAATAGAGTCACCAAAGAGCTACTGTAAATTGGAGTGTACAGTAAATGACTTACAATGGTGCTTCCTTGATGTTATTTTCAGTTACATAAGGTTTTAAGCATTATATCAGCTGGGACCAGGGCTGGTGCTGGGGTGTTCAGGGCACCTTCCTGTGGAGAGAAGAGGGGTACTTGGGGGGATTGGCTTTGTTGCCTGACAGCCTGTCATACAGTATGACAGGCGCTGCAGCGCAACAATAGGGGATTGCCTATTGCTGTTTAACCTTATGCTTGCTGAACCTGTCACTGGCTCAGCAAGCGCCTTATAATGTTCAACAGCAATAGACAATCCCCTATTAATGCACTGCAGAGCCTGTCACACTGTCAGTATAACAGGCAGGCTGAGGCGCATCATGAGCCGCTTTGTCTTAGCCTGCCTGTCATACAGACAGTGTAACAGGCGATGCAGCCCACAATGAGGTCAGCCCTGCTGAGCGGGGAGACCGCCATCCTACCAACCGCATTGTGTGGGCCCTGACTGGGACAGTCCTGTTTCCGTGATAAGAAGTTTGGGCCAGAGCCAATAAGTTTTTCATCAAATCTCTGAGCAAAAGATACAGAGGGATCTGGAAGAAATAGGTAACACCAGAGGCAAAATTAGACTGACTCACACCCCCATAGCAAAGGAGACGTCCCCAATCCGCCGCATGACACATTTATTAGAGCTGAGTGCTATTTATAAACATTTCCAGCAGCTAAATGTTAGCACTGTCCTGTGCCAGTCCGCATCCCCTGCTTCCATGTAGTAACACCACTGGGTCACACTGTCCAATCGTTTGTGATTTGAAGTGAATGGAAATTCTGAAACAGAAGTCTGGTTAGATAAACGTTAAGAGGGAACAATGATGCTATACATTGGCTAAGAGAAACGCCCAATTATGAACTCTCCCCAACCACTCAAACAGAAGAGTCTGGTGTGTTCTGATTGGTTACCATGGATGCATGCACATGTGCTGAATGAAAATAGGAAACAACAGGTTCTAAGTGCACAACTTTCGAAGCATCTTAACATCCTGGGCTTGCTTTTTAAATCATGTTACATGTCTCAAAATCATAATCCCAAAATGTGACTCACAAAATGCTGATCCCACATAAACCTCCTCTGAAGTTCTGGTGAACAGACGTGACATTTACCTTCCGTGTTTAATATCATTAGTTCCTATGAGTGCCACCCACAGGTTCTCCTGCCCCCGATACACCAAGCCTTGGTTTTCAAAGTCAGCCTGTGTCCTGTGCCCTGGAACAGTGTGTGCTGGGTATTAGTTCCTGGCACTTGTTGCTTGTGTCAGACTAGTTTATGGATGGGATTTGCATAAGTCTGTGTCTTTCTCACCTGCGTGTCATTAAGGGTTTTATAACTAATCCTGTCTAGCAGGAGACTTTGTGTTCTCTGCTCACTGATTCTCTTATTATAATGACAGGGATCAGTGGGGCAGTTAGCTGTATCTAATCCAACATTTTATTATATAATGTATTATTTATTGTTAGTGCTTCATTTTCTCCTGCCTCCATTTATTTATTACATCACACAGTTAGGTTATTCTTTCCCTCTTTTCTGTGGTAATAATAATTACGGTTACAGGTTTTTGTTTCATTTATATTATATACATTTGAGGGATTTTTTTTCAAATACAATCGAAATGTGCATGTTTCATAACCTATTACATTCGAAATAGGGAACGTTCGAAATAGCGAAAATTCGAAATTGCGAACTTTCGAAATAGTGAAAATTCGCAATTTAGTGGTCGAAATACAGATTTTCGAAATTGGCATTTTCTAACCGGGGACTGACTACCCACTTTGTTTTATGGATTAATGATGCTGTTAGAATTATCAACAAACTTTTTCTTGGAATCCCTGAAACATCCTGATCAAACAGGTCTCACTAGTTTCAGCCAGGGAAAATGTCTTTGACTGGATTGATTATACGTTTATAAATGCTGTTTTAACTTATGGGTTCCCAGAGGAATAAATTTGAGCAATGACAATGCTATATTAAAGCAAAACAGCAAGTTGTCTCAGTTCTATAGTATGACTGGCACCAAGCAACTTCTCTATCATCACTGTTGACTTTATGTATACAACCTTTGACCCAGCTTGCACAGTTCAAAACAGATATCAAAGCTCTAGAAGATGGTATATATTATATTTTTCCATTTGTAGTTACCCCTAAATCCAACACCTTTCCCACTTAATTCTACAATTTCAAAGGTTTCCATAATTCTAGCAATTTACAAATAAGCCTGTAAATGAGGCAAAATGACATTTACATTTTTAATGATGTTTTTCTCACTTTCAATACCATGGAGGCCACATAACAAAGCTCTACAGGAATTATAAATAAAAATGATACCCCACTCTACTCTTTGCTATGTTCATGTAAGATAATTTTACCCAGTTAGTATAATTATTCTGTTCACTGCCAATTCCAGTAAGACATTCAGAGATTTTTGTATTATACATGATAAACTTTGATCTAACACCATTTTAGAGAATAAACATTACTACTAACATTTTAGACAAACTTAATGTGGGATTGCTTTCATAGTCATACAGTTAGTGCAGCTTACATAATGCCTCTTCCTCTTTCTCTGATGTTGAATAAATTGAGAAATTGGGGATGCACCAGTAACCATCAGTCAGGGCCAGATTAACAACGAGGCTGATGGGACTACAGCCCCAAGCCTCCATTTGAAACTAGGCCTATTTAAACCAGTCCCCAGTAGCAGCTAATAGGATTATCAGCTTTCCAGAGATTGCTTTAATAAGGTGTTGACATGCATTTCTACTCTTCTCTTACACGCATGCAAGGGAACTGTCCAGCGATTAGCCCTGCCCAGTGAATGATCATTTAGCTAATTTTTCAGCCCCTTGTGTGCTGATTTGTCAGAATCAGTGTAATTCCTATCATTGTCCAAACCCTTGTGTTCTGATTGGTCAGTATCAGATTTATTCTCTGCATTGCCTCAAACATTTCATGGGAAATGTCATTTGTAGGTTGCTAAATGATGCATCCTACAAGAACTACAATTCCCAGAAGGCAGTCTGTCTGGCTCACCAAAATAACTTCTCTTCCCTCCTACGCGGGCTATAGATGTAAGAGAGGAGTTTGTCTTATTGCAAAACTTTTACAGTCCATCACTAACTTGCCCCTGCTTCCACTCCATTCTGCTGACATTCCACAGGAGAGAGGAAGGTATGCTCTCATTTTTACAGTGTATTATTTTTTTAAATTAAGGTTCTGTAATGTTATATGTATTAACAGTTGAGGAACAACCACATTGGATGGTATTAATGTACTTTTGTACGTTTCAAAATCCTCGTCAATTGTTCAAAAATATTATTTACAATTAACCAACAAAAGATCTCCAGGGGGATAGTAAATGCAATTGATGATGTGAGGAATAACTTATTGAGAATGAGGAAGTTAATTATTTTTAAAACTGTAAATAATTTTTTTAGGGGGTTAATTTATAACGATGGCGGGATATTGTTTGAATGTCATGAATTATCTTTGTTTGTTTTTTGTTTTTTTAATCTGTTTATTGTGGTTGTTACAGGGTTTTCAGAAATAAGTATACAATTATAAAATTCACAAATGTATACATGTTGCAACAATACAGAATCCAATTAAAGGTGCATAGCTGAAACATTAACATCCATACATATATATTATTGTCAAAACTAAAGTTTTCAAAAGTGATACAGATCTATTGCATACTTAGGGATAGACAAGGTTTAGGGAGAAACAGTGCATATCAAAAATGATAGAAGAAAGGGGAAGGGAGGAAAGAAAAAAAGAAAACAAGAAGTGGAATGAACAGAGGACGTCATGCATAAATATAAAAAATAAATGCTTTTCCTAAGTTCGGGTACCTTAATTTATTTTATAATCCTTATCAGCACATGAGTAATTCAATTTAATGAAATAGTACAGGTGAGTAAAAGTCTAATCTACTAACTGTCTGTACAGATACCATGTTTTATTTTCAAATAGTTTATAAATATGTGTCTGGGTGGGCGAGTCTAAGACTGTCTGTTCAATATAAGGCCCCCATTTTTTATAACATTTTTCACTCCTTTTTTAATGTCTGGGAGTGTTGCTCTTCAGTCAAGGTAGATCAACCTCAGTAAGGAGCTTTTGACTTTACCTAAGAAAGGGGGTGCAGTAGAGGTCCATTGCTCGAGAAGGACTTTTTTGGCTAGAGTAACAATAGCAGTTAAAACTGGTAATATTTCTACTTTTTGTGGCCCTAAGTCCCAATAGTCAAACTGAGCACATAACATGGCCATAGGTGCAGGGGTGATTTGCAATCGAAATGTCTGATTAATAAATTACCTTATTTGAGTACCTAAATATCTTCCGGGACTCGCAGAAGTTATGGAAAAAAGTGGTTTTAGGTGTTTTACATTTCAAGCAATTTGCCTGAGTCCGATAAAACCATATGTCTTCTCTGGATAGGAGCCATATAAATTCTATGAATAGTCTTAATGTGCACCTCTTGTAGTTGAGCAGCATATAAAGTTTTCATGATACGCTCATTGTGTTGTAATAAAGTCTCAGTAGAGACAATTTGTGGGATATCTATTTTCCAACTAATAATAGTGGCATTCCACAGTTTAGTAGAGGACATTACCAATAAGTCTCTTTGAAGCAGTTTAGTCTTATAGGTGTTTGTTTTCACATAACATTAAAGGGTCATAAGGTCATCAGGTTGTTGCTGGTCCGTAAATGATACAGGTTGAGTTTTGGCATAATGGCGGATTTAAAGATACATGTAGAAATGCGAATTAGGCAACTCATGTTTATCTTTTAAAGTTTGAAACGTGACTAGTGTGCCTCCAGGGTCAAACACATCCCTGATAGATAAAATGCCTTTAAACTTCCAAGAAATTTTCCAAGCTGGGGACAAAGGCCGGATTACCCCAAATAGGGGCGTATACAGAACTCTGAGGGTTACGTTTATAGGAAAGATTTATTTTTAGCGATGAGCGGTAAGTGTCTCTAAATAGTGTTTTAGATAGAATAGATGCAGGAATAAGTCTATAAGGATTAAGTAATAGGGCAGCCAGGGAATAAGGGTAAAATAAGGCTTCTTCCAGCTGCCGGTTCGTATGGACGTCTCTTTGTAACACCCAATCTGCAATATATATATATAAAAAAGACTGCGCACGTAAAAGATGTTATATCTGGGATTCCCAAACCTCCCATTTCCTGAGGTAATTTCAGTTTAGCCAGTCGGACTCTTTTTTATATTGCCAAAGAAACCTAGAAATTTTTTTGTCACAAAACAATTTATCTGCATTAGAAAGGCACATTGGCAACATTTGCAGTACATACGATAGTTTGGGGAAGATTACACTTGTTAAAACTAATGCTCTTCCCAAAAGAGACAAAGGTAGTAATTTCCAGTTTTCCAGTTTCCTAGAGATATCTTTAATGATAGAATGATTGTGATGATACAATGATATAATGATTGTAAAGATGGAGTGATTTGTATTCATAGATATCTAAGTTGATGTAGGGAGATCTTAAATATAGGCGTAGTTGAGGTTGCCTCTGGCAGTTTATTTGGAGCGGTTAGGGACATAATTTCAGATTTCTAAAAATTAACTTTATTTCTTGCAAATTCACCAAATTGTTTAATTTATGAAATTATAACTGGAAGTGAGGAAGCGGGATTTGAAACAAATAGAAGCATGTCATTGGCAAAAAGTGCCAACTTGACTTCCTGTCCTCCAATCCCAATTCCTTGAAACTCTCTCAGCCTCCGCAATGCTATCGCTATTGGTTCTAATCCAAGAGCAAACAGCAAAGGAGATAGGGGGCACTCCTGAGGGGTACCTCTCTCTATAAGAAAAGGGGTGGAAAGGTACCCATTACTGGACACCTGCGTTGAAGGATTTGAGTATATGTTGGACAGTAATGATATGAATGCGCTAAGAAACCCAAACAGGACTAAGCTTTCAAACAAGTGATCCCAGGTGACCATGTCAAACAATTTTTCTTATATTAGATACTGAATGCCGACCCCAGATAAATCCAGTTTGGTCCTTGTGAATGATAGAAGGCAGTATATGCTTTACTTTTTCTGCTATTATTTTAGTACATAATTTGTAGTCAGTATTTAAAAGTGAAATAGGTCTATACGAGCCTGCGAGCTCCAGAACCCGACCTGGCTTTGGAATCACCTTAATTACAGCAGAATTAAAATAGAGAGGTATGATGTGCTTTTCTTTGATATGATTGAAGAGGGACTGTAGAGGTTCTACAATTTCAGAGCTTAATATCTTGAAGAATTCCCCACTGAAACCATCTTGTCCAGGGGCTTTAAATATTTTCAGACCCTTAATAGCTTTCTCTATTTCTTGTGTAGTAATAGGTGACAGGAGGGTGTTAGCTTGATACAAATGTAAATGGGGGATAGGTAAATCAGACCAAAATTTTGTTTTCCCATCATTAATCTTGTCCTGGGAATATAATTTGCTATAAAATTCCCTAAGAATCAAAACTATATCTGCAGCTTTATGTGTTTTGGAGCCATCTTCCCTTTTTATGTTACAAATAAACTAAGGGTGTCTTGAGCCAGCTTACAAGTTTTATAATAGGGGGCCTGGTTTATTACCATGTTTATAAAACTGGAAAGAGTAGTGCTGGGTGTGCTGGTCCCATAACTGAGTAATAATATTGTTAAAGTATGTCTGTAATTCACAATATTTATCCTTATTGACTCTCGTAGGATGATTGGTGTACTTTTGAAATGTTGTAGTTAATCTTTTTTTGGCCTTTACGTAGGAGTGGGCTTGAATTTTATTGTGTTTTTTAATGTATGAAATCAATTCACCTCTTATCACTGCCTTAGTGGTTTACCAATACAATAAAGGATCTTCTTTGTGGTCAACATTAAAAGTGACAAAGGCCTTAAGCATGTCTCTGAATTTAAGAGAGTTTGCCAAATAGGAAGGAAATCGCCAAGGCCGGTAACCTCCCTTATCTAAAGTAGAGGCCAGAGTAACCCACACTAAAGCATGATCTGTCAAACAAATTGGTTCTATACATGAATCTATAACTCTGGGAAGGAAAGACTCTGAGGAGTGGGAGAGGAGACCATGTTGAAGTCACCTCCTAGTTTAATTTGCTTGGCATTGAAAGAATATAACTTGGCCAATATTTGTTTAATGAAAGGTTGATTATAAGTATTTGGCCCGTATATATTACATATATTAGAACGAGAATAATTTATAGAGACATCTGTTAGAGTATATCTCCCCTCAGGATCTACCAAATTAGAATGCAAATCTACATGGAGTTGATTCTGCACTAATATAGCTACTCCTCGCGCTTTGGAGTTGTAGGAAGCTGAAGTCAAAAGGTATGTTATTTTTAAGGTAGGTTTCCTGTAGCAGTCCTATATTTATTTTAAGTTTTTTAAGATAAGTTAATATTTTTTTCATCTTCTCCAGGGAATGAATCCCACTAACATTCCAGGTACAAAACTTAATTGCAGCCATGACTAAGTGAAAAGAGACATATAGACATTAAATATATGAATAATAGTAGACATAAGAATTTTGAGACAAGTAAACATTGTGTGTACCCAAGCGGGTAAATAGCATACTCAAAAACTAAGAAGGAACCCATTTCAGCATATGCATTTTCAAAACAATATTTTAAATCAGCATAGCATAAAAGCTGTGTAAGGCTTCCGAAGTAATGAACAATCGGGTAATAATAGTAGAGCTAAGGCCTCCTCACAGGCCACGGCAGATTAAAAGGCGTAACGATATAGTTATAGACAGCAATAGTGCAACCAACATTACTTACTTATAAAGGCTGAAGAGCATAGATTGTTAACTACATTAAAAAAAAAAAAAAAACAACCCATCTCCTTCCCTTTTTTTTTTTGATTGATATTCTTTTCCCTCTCCATGTTATGTGTAGAGGTAGATGTCAGTGAGTATACAGAGGTAAGACCAAGATATAACTACAGTTGTGTCGGAGTAGAGAAAAAGGGAATTGAGGTAAGCAAAGACCAGTTGCTTATTACTTTGCAGGATTGGACTCATCATGGGATCTGCCACATGTGTACAAGCAGTAGCAGCAGCAGTTCTGAAGGACAAGTGCACAGACATCTTATTGGATCACCCATTGACCATACAAGTTCCACATGCCGTGACAGAGATCTTGCATCAGGCAAGTACTAAACACCTTTCAGCAGCGAGGTTAACAAAGTATGAAGTAGCACTCCTCAGTTCTTCTAACATGACCATAAAGACTATGCACAGTACTCAACCTTGCAACACTCCTGCCATGTGTGTGTGAATCTGATGATTCAAAAGTAAGGAGAAAGGACCCAGAAAAAGACTATACTGGCGAATGGGAAAATTCAATGAGGCAATAGGTCACATAGATTGTGGAAGGTGTGATCCCCCGTGCCAGTCACAGAGAGAGCATGCGTTCAGGGATCCGATTATCCCTTATAGACACTATGAACATGACTGCATAGCACTCATGGAAATGGAAAGAAAACCACAGGCTAATCTGTCTGAACAGCCAATACATAACCCAAATTTTTCTCTTAAGTTTCTTATACTTTTTACCCATGGGATTACATTTACTCAAGTCCACTTCCCCTGAACATGAGGGTTGTTCTGGGTCCACAAATTGATAACATGAATAATAATAAAACCATCCTTCATCCACACAACATCCGCATTAATCACATTTCCTTTCTGGGGGAAAATTACCCTCTGCTTCTGTCCAGTCCTCTGGTCTCATGTGTTTGGTTGGGGGTTCCCCTTTGTAATTGAATTCTTCTGCCTTAAAATGTGTAGTGATTTGTTCTGGTGTGTCTGTCTTTATTGGGCTAGTGTCTTGCATCTGTGGTGTGTCTAAGGACGGACCTGAAATCTGATCACTATGTGTGAGGGAAGGCGTAATCGATGCTGCGCCTTCCTCTTCCTCTTCCTCCAGAGTTTCACTCACACTAAACCAGATATACACTTTATCCTCAAGCCCATTTTTAACAATCCACCTTGTATGTTTTGTCCTGAAATCTTTCCATTTGGCTGAATCTAGCCAGGAGACCTTTTTTGGCCAAAAACAACCCAGGGACGCCGTTCCCGTGAAGACAAGGTCAAGCCTCAGTTGCGAGCGGGAAGTGTTAGTCTTTGATTGCCAACCTTATAAGGTCTTATTTTCCTTTATACATCTCAAGAAGGACAATCATATACAATCAAACTTCTTTTACTCTTATGACATAAAACATTCAAACTGTGGTGGATTCACCAGGAAATATCCAGATCCTCATAAAACAAGCTTTAGAACACCCAATGTACTTTCCAAAAGGTTTAAACACAAGTTTCCCCTGACTCAAGCAACATATTCTTTGTCATTGTAATTAAATAATTTCCTGGATCACAACAATTGTCAATTCCCTTTTTTGCTCCCTTACTTAAACAACAACAAGTTATTAGACTGAACAAAATTACTGACAAAAATAAAATCACAGAAAACATCAGTTCCCAATTATTGTACCAATGAAACATTACTAAAACTGATTACCTTATTGACTTATCAATTGGGTTCTAGGGACCTTGTGTTATCAGACAATAGGAATCATGAGAAACAAGTACTGAGTGCGGAGTAAATAATGGTGAAAATCACATATATTTACTCACCATACGGATTTATGCAGTCAGTAGTTGCCTCCCGTATTGAAGTGGAGCGATTTCTATTATCTAAAGTGGGGACCCGGGTTTCGTCACCAAGAAATGTCGGAGTAGTCTGTCTGTCAGCTGGTGGGCTGGAGACTAAATTAACCTGCAATTGCATAAGCCAATCTTACCCAAATATTCGATCGATCGGGGTGCAGAAATTGTAGACCACACAGTGAGTGTCTGGTGTCCAAACTGATCCGCATTTTATTGAAACAGCTACTTATATTTATACACAGAAAAGCTAATTAGACTGAAAAAACTTTGCAGATCAGGATATTTCTCGAGGTCTTGTTTTGTCTTAAATTTTAAGGTCAGAACATCTCCTACTCCTTATCACACTATGGTATATGCCATGTTGATATGTTGCTAATTCTCAGATTCCAACGTCCTTGCAGCAAGGCCGGAGTTGTCAGATAAGACATTCCTGGGTGTCTGGCTTCTTGTTCATGTCAGAAAAACAAAATATGTAACAATCAAGTCTCTGCAGAACTATTGCACAAGCATTATAAGTAGTATAATATAAATGTTTAAAGCAAGATATTTCTATATAATCATTCGAGGGTCCTACTAGCCCCCCACAGTTGGAAATTACCATAGTTTTCAATCCCGGCTTAAAAAAAAGTCCAAGAACACCATTCTGATTGTCCCTGTAAGTATTCAGATAAAAAGAAGGAAATGTCTTCATTTGCAATTCTGTCAAATGGAGGGAGATCAGCAAACAACCAAATAGGATCATTCTAACAATATAGGCAAACAGATCCAGCAGATAAGGTAGAGGGGTGGGTATTTTAATCATAGGGTGTTATTCATCATCATGAAAGTCTTGTTAGATGATATGTGTGAGAGTGTGTATAATCTCAAAGCTTTCCAAGAGAAGCCATCTTATGAAGAAGTCGCTGGAGTATCCTCTAGGGCAGCCATCTCTTCCTGCAGGAATG
>WWET01003332.1:172604-186918 GCA_011038615.1 Limnodynastes dumerilii | reverse complement strand
ACTGATTTCTTAACTGATTTGTTGATTCATTTGTTTTAATTTACAATGATATTTTGTTCTTTTTATTTATTGTTTTACACTTTACATTAAACTTACAGGAAAAAACAATCTGTGATTTGTACTGTTGTGAAACTACAAATCACAGCATGCCCATTTCACTGCATAGGCATTTAAGATAGTTGTCAAAGCACACTTGGACTTGTAGTTTCATAACCCCTGGAGAGTCACAGACCGGCCATGTGGATAAAATAACAGATAAAAACAGGGTACACTACTCTTGTTTTTACACCAACTGCTTCATTGTTTGAACTGGAACTGGCACATGAACACAAGTCTATTTCATCATTGAGAAACAAGCAATTATTTAAACATTGGGGTTCCCATAGAGAATTTCAGCAATATATGGAGAATGCAAGCGTTTGTATAACAACCCTTTCCTACTGTCAATTGCTGTGACACCAGTAAATGATATATTACGTCACATTCATCTAACATGTGCACACAGCAACCAATCAGATGTCAGCAACCAATGGGCCTCTGAATCTACAACTGCAGCTTCCAGCACATTTTTACATTATGACTCATGATGTTTGTTTCAGATGTTGTTTATTTTAAGGGTAAATAGGAGGTAGATGAAGTAATAAGGGGCATATAAGTGTGGCAATTGCATAGCTCCCAACATTCAAATTCCTGGAATTGAGACAAAATAAGCCCCACACAGTTCTGACCAAATTCCACCCAGTTCTAACAAATGGGTATATTTACTTCAAAAGTAGTAAATATATCTGAAACGTGTTTTATAGAATGAAAAAGCAGGTGTACCGCTGGCACAACTCATGTCAACTCACAATGGGGTAGAAACAGAACTCCGCTTGCAATACATTTAGCGTATTTACGCTCTCCTTGGCACACCCCTTGAATGTACGTATTTTGTCCGAGATCCGCTTTCCAAACCCTACCTTAACTTTTGCCCACGTAACCGATGTCATCCGCACACGTACGTATGAGCAACACGTATTTACGCAGCTAAGCGCGCCCATACTGTACACTTTAAATAGAAACCCCCGCCTACATAGCGTATTTCAGACGTATTTTTGAGTCACGTAAAATTGGCACGCCCGCACGTAAGGATTTACGCGACACATACATGAATGGCCCATATGTTCACATTTACGCTACGTTACGGAGCGTATTTTCTATGGTGCGCATGCGCAGTACTTACCAAAACACGATTTTACGTCTCCGCCACGTGTAAATTCGCTCACAAGCGTTGTTCTGGATCTGCCCTAATGCCAGTAATAACCATTGGTAATTATTATGAACAAGTGATGCAACTTAGCACAAAGGAGCTGATTCAGAGTTGCACTTACACCTTTTTTAGATGCAAGTGTAGACCTGAGCATCACCATGCTAAACTGGGGGAGGCACATTTAAATTGTGAAAGCAGAATTATGTTTGAGAATTTTAAATTAAACATAAAGCTATGCAGTATTTGAGTTCGGTGTGCAAAAGTAAAGTATTTTCCCTGCATGCAAAAGATTTAGGATTAATTAGCACCCCTTTCTCTGCAAAATGATATAGCCGAGCTGTACACTTACACCTGATTTACCCTTACTCCCAAACTCTGAATCAGCCCCAGTATGTGCAAGATGTATAGGGATAGGGAAGTTCAAAAGTGTTTGAAAGTGACAGAGCCAACATCAAAGTGTCTGCGTTATCATTTTAGACACAATACAGATTAAGAAAAAAAAAAGTAATTTGGCACAGCAGATACACTGACAAATGTTTTCATTTCGACTGCTGTACCTCTGCACTCTGCTCTCTGTTTCCCTGGTTAGGTTTAGTATATAGAGTTAGGATTGTGGTCAGGAATTAGGGTTAGGGTTATTATAATTCGAACAAATCTGTTGGCATCACAGTATTCAATCATTCAGGAGTCACAGTAGATTGATAGAAAACATTTCAGTGCTGGCATGTTTTGCTTTCAAAATTCAGACCATCAGTTCTGTGAACCTCATCCTTATCCATAGCTATATACTATGGGGCTGATTCAGAGATGCGATTGCAAAAACATCGCAAATATACGCATCTAATGTTAAGATCCTAGCAGGTTCCACCCCACTGCATAAAGAGTCACTCCCCTTGCAAACAGCGGTGGATATTAAACTTAGACCACCATTGACTTGCCCTAACTCTACACTGTCATTTGGGATCTTAAGTGACGTGGTAGCGTTCATTTAAGATCCTAAGTGTCCACTTTCCCTCATTTCCCTGCCTCCCCCCGCCCATTTCCATGCAAATCCTTAAGATCTTAAAGATTCGCAGCACTTAAGATCTTAAGTGCTTGCGTGCGATTCAAACTTACGCTCTTAGCGAATTGACGCTCCTAACCGCTACGTAGATGGCGTTGCACTATTACTACGCATGCGCAGTTTTGCAAATTTTCTAGGATCTTAAATAGACGCTCCTAAGTGCCGTGGAAATCGTATCTCTGAATCAGGCCCTATATATATATGTGTATGTATATGCAGTTTCTATGTGAAAACAAAAAGACGCTGTCACATAACGCAAACTCATGTCCTCAGAGATTTATTTGTTACTGATAAAATTCCACAAACAAAATGACAATTCTATGAGTTGCTGATTTTCATATGGTCATATTTTTACAACCCTAAAGAGACAGAACTAATCCATAGTCATTCCACTTCACATGGTCATATTGGAGTGAGAGAAACTGAGAGTGGAAAGTGGAGTAAGAGAAAATTCAAATTCCCATTTTGGAGACAGTAGTTTCCAAGTTTCCATTGTATTAAGTTGCTGAGCAGTTGCATAGATAAATAGATAGAAACCTACGGATCACACACGCAAGTGTGAATCTGGTCCGCTAACTTCATTACATACATATAATATATATAAACTAAATTGGTTTGAAGTGTTACCCCTAGTCTGTAAACCTTCCAAAACCAAAGGGTCTCTGCCTATTTCTCTAGGTAGTTAAAGATGGATAATCTGCTGGTAGACATAGACATTGATGCATGCGTGATCACCAAACACTGATGTAAACATCGTAACAGACCACAAAGGATTGATGTGGAGGAGAGTTTGTAACACTAGAAAATGGTTTGAAATATTTAGATGTTCTTACATCTGTAACAGAGAACCCTGCACACACAAGGCCTGTGACACTTCTAGGGGCACACTATTGCATTTGCTCCTGGGTCCTTAAAACCCTCATATGTTGACATGGGGGATGCAAAATCACTGTGACTAATTTGCCTAAAGCTGATGCTTTGAGAACTGGGCTTTTATGTGATGGAGCTGTAACTATCACTTTTCAAAGCTTGTGCAGATTAAACTGCAGATTAAAGAGGGGTGAACTGTACTAAAAACTAACTGAACAATACCAGGGTTTGTTTTCAAATGACAGAACGAATTTCCCACGAGCCTTAGAAATCGCATTTCAGTCCCTGGGGTGACAGTTTCTATTAGGATGCATTTACAAAAACTATATTGGTTTGTTTTTTATATGCTATCCAACAGGCAAAATAATCAATTCATTAACAGCACAAGAAGCATAACAACATAACAGCAATGGAAACTTCAAAGTTATAGCAATCATTTTAAATAGAGTATTTTAAATAGTAATTTAAAATCATTTTTTCATATAATTTATTGTCTCCTGTTGGAGGCTGCTGCAACAGAGCCAGTAATTACTCATAAACCACTGCAGGGGATGCCGTTATTAAGAAGTACAAAAATGACTCAGTAGATAAAGTATATCTTCCGCAGGTCAAAATAACACATGTGCCCCATTGCAGTAGTAAAACCTTGCTAAGCTGTGCAGGGTATGAGCCAGAGGCGGAACTGCCGGCGGTGCGAGCGGTGCAAGGCACCCGGTGCCCATGGAGATAATGGGGCCCACAGCTGCCACCGCACCAGCCACTACCGCGGTACCAGGGCCGGATTTCCCACAGGGGGTATTTTATGTGTTTAGGGATAGATAGCTTATTCTGTAATGTAAAAGGAAAAGAAGCAGAAAAATATGGCGCCTGAAACCAAAAGCTAAAAACTAAATGATATATTAAAAAATAAATGAATAATTGTTGTTAACAGTAGGTAAAAGTATTACCAAATGAGGTATATTTCAAATCTCTGTTTGAGGCAGCTATCCAAAAACGGGTCTGGAACCCGATAATGAATGAAACAAAGAAAAAAAATATATAGGAAGCGCCAGAAACACAGATAATTAAAATAATAATAACTTCTTGAAACTATATGACGTAAATTGACAATTTATTAAAACATCAAACACATTTAAAAAAAATATCTAATAAGCTAGCCACATGGACATCCACTGTAATGCCCTGTGATAATAGATGTTGATATTGGAAAGTTCCTGTTGCAGGAATGATTAACCAGGGTACCCTGAATGGTGGTGCCAAATGAAACAATAATGTAAAAGTTACTTGTATCAGGTGGAATGTATAAACAAGTATCAAGTAGAGGTAGAGAGGCTTTCAGGTGATAAAAAGTTATTGGCAGTTGTAATAGTGTAGCACTCACGGTTGAAAATGGAGTTGAATTTCTCAGTCAATTGGCCCCAGGATCTTATAGCCCCCGAATTTGCACGTTGCTTGATGTAAGGACCAACAATTGGATATGACGGTCGGCACAACGAATCAAAGAGCTCTTACTGTGGTATGAAGCGTGGGTAGGTGTATGGCTGCTAGACCCCAGGTCCCCGTGCCGCTCGGTGTCGGCCCCGTCGGCGTCTTAGTGTGGTGAGAACAGCGTGCAAGATGTAGGACACACCGAAAACCAGCAGCCGACAGGCAGTGACACTGCGGACCGGAGTATTCAAACCGACCGCTTGAATAGAAGGCAGAACTGTGGACCTGACATTCCGGGAGCAGTATGCAACAGACAGAGCCGGATAGCCGTGGGATGCGTCTCAAAGCAACCGGAGAATTATGACAGGCACCATCAACAGGACAAAGGCAAAGTGGTGTGTGCTTGGTTATCAGACTCTTACGCGTTTCATCGCTCTGTGGTGACTTAATCAGAGGGAAGGTAAGTGAGAAATTCAACTCCATTTTCAACCGTGAATGCTACAATATTACAACTGCCAATAACTTTTTATCATCTGAAAGCCTCTCTACCTCTCTTTGACACTGGTTTATACATTCCTCCTGATACAATTAACTTTGTTACATTATTGTTTCATTTGGCACCACCATTCAGGGTACCCTGGTTAATCATTCCTGCAACAGGAACTTTCCAATATCAACATCTATTAGCACAGTGCATTACAGTGGATGTCCACGTGGCTAGCTTATTAGATATTTTTTTTAAATGTGTTTTATGTTTTAATAAATTGTCAATTTACGTCATATAGATTCAAGAAGTTATTATTATTTTAATTATCTGTGTTTTTGGTGCGTCCTATATATTTTTTTTTCTTTTATTCTGTAATGTATGTGGGATATATTAGAGTCTGGAAAGGACACACCACATACTGTATATAGTGTGTCATTCCCAGACTTCTAATAAACCCCATATATTTTAGAGAAGAGAAAATGATAATGTATAGAAAGGGCGCTGGGTGCAACAGTACATAGGATTCATAAAAGCAGCAATGTAAATGGAATATATAATGAGTAAAAAATCTAAAGTGCAAGTGCCAATAAATACCAATTAATGGTTACTAAAAAAGATATCTAAACACTCTATATAGTGCAGCAAAAAGAATTAATATAATAGATGATGAATCAGTGGTGAAAATTTATATCAAATGCAAAGTGCTGGTCAATATCAAAACATAAATATATTATATAGTATTCCCAATGTAAACAATTAATGCCTGGACTCAAAGCTAAAAATTAATTAGTGATCATCAGAAAAAAGTGCAAACAATGCTAGTGTGATACAAATATTATAAACAGACCCAAATATGGGCTGGATAGTGCTAAAGAATATCAATTAGCAAAATGATAACAGATTCCAATGTCTTAAAATACATACTGCAGAGCGCTCTTTCTATACATTATCATTTTTTATTCTCTTTAGTTATTCTTAGAGGCCCTGGGACCTCTTAAAGGGCTCTATTTACAAAGATAATTTTAAGGCGATAGGGCCCGTTTTCAAATCAAAACTGGCCCTATCACATTAAAATGAAGTTACCCATATTTACAAAATGCCGGAGCGGAGTTTTACGCTCCGCTACCAGCGTCAGACTAACGCCAGCTCAGATTGGGGTTAGTGGTAAGTATTCCGGCGACGTCCCCATATAACCCTCTTTTCCTCCTGCTAATAGCTGTTATTAGGGGGAGGGAAAGGGGGGTATGTATGGGGAGAATGTCTCAATGCATAGCAATGTTGCCGGAGTAAAAAAAATAAAAAAAGTTAAAAAAATTAAAACTTAAAATAAATAAATAAATAAATAAAATGAAAACATAGTAAAGTTAAATATAAGTAAATATTAATAAACTCACCTGTCCGGGCATCCCGTTGGGTTGCAATTGCCCTGGTCCCGGCATGAATACACTGCGCATGTGCAGTGTTTCTCATGTCAGGACTTGGGAACATTTCAAAGTGCCTAAAGAGAATTACTGCGCATGTGCAGTGTTTCTCATGTCCTGAGCATGTGCAGTGTTTCTCATGTCCTGTGCATGTGCAGTGTTTCTCATGTCGGCACAGAAATTTTTCTAAGTCCCGATTATGAGCTACTGCGCATGTGCAGTACTTCATTCATGCATCGCATGAATATGAAGCACTGCGCGGACCCGGCGGATCATCGCGGGACCTTGCAGGAAGGGTGAATATTTGTAAATAGTGTGAAGGAAGCTGCCAGGCTCGCTGCGATGATAAGCGAGCCTGATGCAGCTTCCTTCACAGGGAACGAGGAAGGTAAGTAAATAGAGCCCATAATGTGTTTAGGGCTGCAGGGGTGAGCGCTATCGAGTGGTTATATTACATACATACAGTACATACATAGGGCCTGATTCAATTAGGTTCACGTTCTGCAATAGATGGGAAAAAGTCTGCGGTGCGCTTTTTCCCGTCTATTACGTAGCTGAGTTTTATGCGCGTCTCTATGAGGTGCGAATAAAAATCATTAAAAAAATTTGCACAATTAGCTTTGCACCGTATAATTCCTAAACTCCTAGTATACCCCTTCATATATTACAGTGTGCCTTTCCCGCAAATCCTAATATACCCACATGTACTTTTTATAGGGTGCCATCTCTAAACCCCTAATATACCCCACGTGCCTGGACATGGCACACTTTATAAAGTACATGTGGGGTATATTATCGGTCTGGGAATGGAACATGCTATAATATATGTGGGGTATTTTAGTGGTCTGGGAATGGCACAGTATAAAGTACATGTGGGTTATATTAGGGGTCTGGGAATGGCATACTATATACTGTATAAAGTGTGGCATTCCCAATCCATAATATAAACAACATATATTTATTAAAGTATGTGCCATGTCCAGGCCCCTAATTTATCCCACAAGCTTTGAAAACCCAACTTTTATACAAAAAAACCCCAACAATTGTTTTTACCCCTGTTCTCCGCAGAGCACCCCAAACAATAACGTTACACCGGCAATTGCACTCCCATGCTCCATGTGACCCAAAGTGACTGTGTAAAGTGACGATCAGCAGCAGATCAATGGAGCACTAAATCCTCTCCTCTTGCAGGATGAGTGCAGGTAAGTCTGTTTTCTTTTACAGTTTCTTAGTAAATTTTTCCCTTTAATTTTGTTTATTATATTCCTGCCAGGGAAAGTGGCATCTGCAGCACCCTCCCTGATGGTTTAAAATCTGACTAAACTAAGCAATTGTGTAATTACCACAAATAATATTAAAACAATAGTCACCAATATTGTAAAATAATTCCCACATAATTATTATACAAATAATAGACTGATACAGGGAAAACCAGTAAATCATGGCAGTGGTGGGGGGGGGGTCGTCCCAAAGTATATTTTTGCACCTGGGCCCATGACTCGCTAGTTCCGCCTCTGGTATGAGCCTCACAGCTTACTCCAGCATCTGAGCAGTGTTTTAAACACATTCTGAAAATCCAACTTACTTTTCAAGTTTCCAAACCTTACATAATACTATACCAGTCTAGGTTCTTCTATACCCTGACTCATTTCTATACTTTATTATAATTAGCGTTTATTTATAAGGTGCCACAAGGTTTCCGCAGCACCATACAAAATACAACAAAATACAGTACAGACATCAGGGTAGGGATGGACAGCATCGTATATATTAAAATACAATATGACTATAAAGATATCACAAAAACACAATAAAGTGAAGCAAGCACAGAACGCAAGGCAAAATGTGAGGTATGTAACACACTATGTGAGAGGGAAGAACTTACAGAAGACATAAGGAGGGGGAAGGAAGTGGACTGCTGGTGTGAGCGGAGGAGAGGGGGAAGGAAGAGAGGGGATAGATGTATGATGCAGTGTGGATGTTAAGTGGAGTAGGGGTAGGCTAGCCTGAAAAGGTGTGTTTTGAGTGAATGCTTGAAGACCTGCAATGTGGGGGAGAGTCTGACCGAAGAAGGGAGGTCATTCAAGTGAAAAGATGCAGCACGAGAGAAGTCCTGGATATGGGCGTGAGATGTGGTGATCAGTAAAGAGGTCAGACAGTGCTGGTTAGCAGAATGGAGAGGGTGGGAAGGGGTGTGCATGTTGATGAGGGAAGAGAGGTAGGGAACTTTGCATGTATGCCATTTTGACATTAGCTTTTATACAAGATATTATAGTATTTGGTGTAATGTTTGTATTGTGACTGGCACTCCAGTGTTTTTATTTACACCTTTAAAATGTGTCAGTTTTGTAGCACAATTTAGCATCTAAATAAATTAAGTGGAAAATATAGTACATTGTATGTCCAGTATAGCTTTAATCACAATGGGCTGGATCGCGTAACGGGGAGAGCACTCCCCACTCTTGGTAGTAAATCTGGACACTTACGCCTCTTATATACGCCCCCTGCACTCCTTACATGTCCAAATTCTTACCTTCAGTATTACGACTAGGTCTGTGCCCGTACAGTCGCAGACATAGTCTTAATGGGGCTTCCCCCACCCTGCTGCCCTCATTTAAATGGCTACCCTTTATGGTGGGGGTAGAGCCATCGTAAGAGAAGGGTCTGCCTTCGCTACGTACGATAGTATTTACGCTAAAGGAACATCTGATGCATGCTCAGATGTTCTCTGACAGGGAATTTATGCAAATGGCTTGCGTAAATTCACTGTCATACATAGGTCTAGATCTACCCCAATGTGTGTGTGTGTATATATATATATATATATATTGTATATATACAAACATCACTAGCATTAATAAATACAGACCAAATAGCTGTGTGTTAGAATGATAGATAACAAAATTGCTTTAATATAGATCGACCAAGAACTACTGCCAAATCTTGCACAGTAATGAGATGTTTACAAAGCACACATTTGGCACCTTGTGTGATTTAATATTAGGCTATATGCAACAAGACACAAATTACAATGTGTTCATTATCTATTAACACTTCATAAAACATATTATTATGAAGAGTGTGTATAATCTGAATTCAGGCCAAAGATTAAATAACCAGCTGTGCCTAATTGCTGAATAAATAAATGATAAAGAGTGTAGTGTCTTTATAGTGCTACATATAGTGTCTCCCTGATTAACAACAAAACAAGAGCGCTTATCACTTAAATACTGTTTTATTAAAAATGAATGAATAAAATATATTCCCTGGAGATCAAATAATAAAAAGAGATTTAGAAGAAACCTGAATAGATTCTCTAAATCTCATACAATCTCTGATTGAAATACAAGCATAATATGGTAACCTGTCACAGTAGCAATCAGAAAGATACAATGTAGCCCAAGTCACATCAATATCGGCTTAACACTATAGTGGTTCAGAGTAACATGTCTATATCAGTCCCAGTTTCTAGCAGTAGCTTCGTGCACATATATAGCTATAATATAGCTGTACCGCTTGATGATTTTAAAATAGCCAAAGATAGTAGTCACTGCAAAGTAATTCTCCCGATGTCTGGGGGTATATACTAAGTTGACAGATAGTCTGAACGCTACTGTTGCGAGGTGTAACAATGTATGTTACTCACCACCGTGTGGATAGCGTGATGTGGGGTTTCTTTTTAACCATGGGTAGTCCTTTGCACTGGTCTGCAATATACTTCAGCAGCGTGACGGTTCTTATTGGAGATACCCGTTAGGGTTAGCGGCGTCCCGCTCGTCCTCACTTGCTCCACGATGCTCCGGGCCGTCGATGGTAAGTTTCTAAACACAGTAAGATGCAGACTGTGCTGATAATCCTCAACGGCTGATGATCAAAAGGAGGGGGCTGGCCAAGCAGGCCGGTAATAGAGCGCTGTCTTCACCAGACTTCACCCTTGAATCCACAGCCGTCCGAGGAGGTTCCTGTATCAGAACACAGAACGTCTGATAGCGTGCTTTCAGATGCCGGCCGGCAGCTGAAAAGAGGTGCATAATCAGCTACTCTATGTAACTGCTGGTGGCTGATACAGGAACCTACTTTCAGCCAGACACCATAGCGGGGAGTGAGGGGATGAGCGCCACTACACCATTGGGCTGGTCTGCGCTGCATCCCCCTGTGAAATGCATCGTGCCGGCCGTGAATACAACACTTATATCGCATACACATCACCAAATGTGAAAAACCCGGGTTTTCCGGGAGAAGAAATACCGTGTTTAAAAAAAAAAGACACCTTTTAAGTCCTCAGAAACCCGGGAAATTCCCTGGTCAGAGCCTTTCACAACACCAATGAATTTCCCGGGTCTGCCCTGTCTAGCAACTGTCGATCATTGTAGAAATTAGCTCTTATTGGCTGCTTCATGTGCTTTTACAGTGAATGTCATTGTTTTAAAGGACTTGAAATTAATTAAGAAATGTCAACATTTATTTTGACATTTGAAGTATTGATTGATAGGGGAAAACCTTTTATGATTTTATCTGCTTTATTTATGTTGCACAGGATGTCAGGGCATGCTGGCATTTGTGGTTCTCCAAGTGCTAGCATGCCCTGCCATCTTTGGGCATGCTGATGCTTGTAACACTACTATCAGCATGTCCTATACTTGCAAAAACATTTTTTGTAACTATCCGATGCTAAAAACAGATTTGTTTACTGTTGCCATAGCAACAGTAGACAAATCTGCACCAATCAGGAGGCAAAGTGAAAGACCCGGGTTGAAAACAAACCTGGACCTTTCACATTGCCACCCTTCCTGGGTTGGGCCCGGGAAAAATCCTTCTTTTTGTCGGGGTTGAAATCCCGGGTCTTTCGACTTGGGTGGACCGGAAGTGCACCTTTCACATCACCACCAAATACCCGGCATTTTGCTGAGACCCGGGTTTTTTGCGAAAATCCCAGGTATTTGACGGTGATGTGAAAGGGGTATTATTGAAACTCACTGGGCTCCATTTACAAAACAGAAAACTTTGTTTACAAATGAAAACATCTCTTAAACTGCTCTCTCCCTAATACCCCTCTTGCCTTCACACACTTGACTTATGTCAAATAAAATTATGGCCAAAAAATTGAGCAAAACTCCAAAAGCTTGAGGTCATACAAAAGTGGAAAAGAGCTTTCAAGTAAGTCACTCATTAATATTTTGGGGGAAACCATGTTACTGTTTGTTTTTCAAATGACTTCTAAAGAGTTTTGAGGAACTGACCAAAGTTGTACTGCACAGTACTGTTCATACATGTGTCTTCAAAATATGTGGTACTGTGTATGATAGGTTCAAAGGGCCTGATCCTGAAACGTTAATGTTACCCGACTTCCACAAGACACTTGCAGAAGTTGTGTAATTTTTTGGCACAATAGAAGTTCCATGCAGGGGGGTGTTTACCTAACACCTGCACGTGGGCGAGGATAAGCATACAGATGAAGGCAAATGGACACTGTCTGTTAACTGTATTGTATATGTAACTATAACCACAGACTAATCAATAAATGTCTGTTGGTAATTAAGAAATACAACCTTGTTCCTTAAGGCCCTTAATTTTTGACTGTTCCCCAATGTATGGTGCCTGCACAGCAGCCTTCACATCCTCAGCATAGGAATGTTATATGTCAGCTTTCAATACACCAGTGGTTTACTTAAAGGAACTGATCGAGAGGTCAGTGTACACCTGCTCGTGTAGCTTATCTCAGCATTATTTTAGCACTAAACTTTTTCAGAAACTATGCGCACACAGTCACACTTTATTTAGACCTGAACCCAGCTCCAGCTGCACCTGCTTGTGTCCTGCTTATGTACTGAAAGGCATGTTGTGCAAGGCAAGTAACCAGTGTAGTGTAAAGGTATGACAACAAGGGCACCAAATCCAGAGCCGAACACAGACAGAAACATTTGCAGCAACCGCAGATCCTTTCTAAGTCCACGGGGCTGACAATCTATGACCTATTCATAGACCATTGCATTAGAATTTAATACTTCAAACGCTATACAAATGTATGAAATCGGTTTTGAAGCACTGCATAGGTATAATATATTTAACCTAAAAGAATTCTTTGATATTGCTTTAGTAGATTCACATTACAATAGAAGTACTCACACTATTGATAACCTCCATTTACAGTATAAATTACCATGTATCACCATGCACCTGGACTACCTATAGGGGGCATGTAGCTGCATTGATTTTAGCATGCCTTCAGATCAGTTCTGTAATGTGTAAAGATAAGGCTTAAAAATATGACTTGTTACAGTTGTCACACATTCATTTTCAGCAACTTTTAGGCCAGTAGAGATGCAGATCAGACTCATTTCACAGAGATAGGATTTTCTGGTAATACAATCTATCAGTTTAGATTTAGCTTTTTTTATTTCATGCAATGGTCAATCTGCAACATCTTCTGCACTGGAACAACCTACCACAACCTATCAGACAATCCAACATACTCCAATCCTTTAAACGCTCCTTCAAATCCCACTTCTGCAGGCTAGCCTGCCCTTCCTCCACATAAGATTACCTGCTCTCTCCATCTTCATCCCTGTTCGTTCACCCTCTCCCACATGGTAGCTCTTATTAGCAGGGCCTCTTCCTTCCTGACATCACCCGTCTACCTTGACCTTATTAATTCCCACCTATTGTCTCTACTTTTTATCTCTCCCCTTATTCATCTGCTCCTACACACATCCTGCACATTTTTTTACATACATATTGTTCTGCTATTTTTGTACTGTATTTTATTTTTACATTGTAGTTCTATTGTATTCCTTATTTTTATGAATTTGTACCGTCTGTTAATTGCATTGTATATGTAACTATTGGCTTTTCTATTGCCTCTGTACGACTCTGTGGATACTGTATGGCTCATTTTAAATAAACATTATTGTTGTTATTATTATTATTATTATTATTATTATTAATAATAATAATAAAAATATGTAACATGCCTGGAATTCTTACATTTTACTGCACTTCAATAGAAAGTATCGTTTCAGCTCTTGCATGTTGTACACATTATTATGTAAATGTAACACAAGGTTGTACAAAGAATAAAGAAAAAGTTTGTATAATTTTAAAAGAAATAACTTAAAATAAAAAATGTAATCCAATAAATATAAGGACCTTTTTATTTGTTTGGACATTCATAGTAAAATTCTGCCGGATTAACCTTCCCTTTCCTAATGGGGAAGGTATGAGAGAAGAGTTTTTAATAATTTCTGGCACTAAATGAATCCTAGCAAGGGCACTGACAGAATGCCAGAAATGCCAGATGAAGGGCTGCAACTTGTGCCCCCAGTCTTCCATCTGGTGCCTGCACATATGTGGACATGCTAATGTTATGTTCATGCGCAGAACAGCTGCCTAGATAGTTCTGTAGCTGGAACCGGTTACACTTTCCGGTACGAGAGTCTAATTGCCGAAAATGGGACTTCCGAAAGTTTATTTTCGAAAGTCCCATTTTCCAACACTTACCGCTTTCTACTTTTTTTTTAGTGAATGGGTGAGTATGCTGTTCAGCATACTTTACCCATTCACTTTCACAAATACCATTATTCTTCCACCGTCTGCGATATCCCTCCACCGTACCTCCCTCGCTGCTATCGCTGGACCAGGAACAGGTGAGTAAACTATCTATGTGGGTTAGGGTTAGGATTAGGGTTAAGGTTTGGGTCAGGCTGCAGGGAAGGTTAGGTTCAGGCTACAGGGGAGGGAGGGTTAGGGTCAGGCTGTGGTAAATGGAGGGTTAGGGTCAGGCTGCAGGGGAGGGAGAG
>WWET01003332.1:111918-128561 GCA_011038615.1 Limnodynastes dumerilii | reverse complement strand
GTTTGTGTATATATATATATAATTTATCCATCCGGGGTAGGGGCCCTGCATATTTTGTCAGTCCCAGGCCCCACAATTTCTGATGGCGGCCCTGCTTTCTAGCTATAGTGAGCCTGTTTTTGTTGTTGTGCATGGCTTTGTTGGGTTTGGGTGGTAAAAGTTGATACCAATGTGTTAAATAAGCATTTTAGTAGTTTATTTAAGGATATAGGCCCTGATTCAGAATTTGAACATAAGATGGAATGTTACACCTGGGCAAAACCATGCTCATTTCTGGGGGAGTGTAACTTTCCTCTCTTATGCTCAAACTCTGAATCAGGGCCATTTTGCCCAATTCAAAGGTCATTTAACGCCAGCTGACATGACGTTTCTCTGCGTGATTTACTACTGCGCATGCTCAGAACTGAAGAGCCTCGGTGGCTTGCGTTCTGAGAAGCATGTGGGGGAGGGAAGAGGCGCAGGGATGCAACCAGTATACAGTGAGAATGTGCCCAAGCAGGTGCAGCAGATCCAGATCATAACGCAGATGTAAAAAAGGACTGTACGTCAAAACATTTGCAGCAGCCCCGGGTCAAGTCCACGACATTCCACGTCCAATTTCAGACCCTCCGTTAGAATTTGACACTTACATGTTCCGCTGCCGTGTGCTTTTGTTAATTCGTTTCTATGTACAGTAATAAATAATGTTTCAATTTTTTGTATTCATTTGTATTAAAAACATTTTCTCATAGTTTTACTGCATTTATATTACAACTGAGATGTTCACGTGTTTCATAGCACATTTTACAGTTTATTATACACTGTACAGCACTATTCTGGCCAAGTAGCTGCTTTGCTGCTGTATGTCTGTACGCTATGTGCCGTAATCGGTTGCAATCCACGGACACCGTTGTATGTGCTTTTGGATCGCACACAGAACACACTATACACACTATACACACAGATGCGTGCCATAATCCATGTCTAATCTGGCCAACACCCTGACCATCATCTACACTCTACTCAAGCTTCAGACAATCTACCTATTGTGAGGTAAGACTTAGGCCAAATTTACCTGTTGAGTTCTGTGTCTAGTCAGCTATCCTGAGAGCTCTAGCCTTGCCTCATGGAACTGAATTTTGCTTATGCTGCCACCTGTATCAAGTTGCTAATGCACCATATATTGGAATTTTAATAGCTTGCATTATTAAATCTGATAATCTGAATAACTACTGCATATACTCCTGCATTCCTGATAGTTATCTAAATATATATATATATATATATATATATATATATATATATACACACACACACACATAGTCTTGTCTATTGCAGAGGGGCGTTAGTGGCAACCACCCACCCCCCCCAAGTAGGTGTCTGTCCATAAATATAAAGAGATGGGACCAGATGCTGATTTAGAAACGATAGGGTATTTACAGATTGTGTAAGCATCCTGTGCATTCCTACTGCGCACGTGTCTGGAGCCATTGCGCTGACATCATTTGGCCACACTCGTAAACCAAGTTCCGGCGTAAGATTTCAAGTCCAGGCAGGTAAGTTTAAAATCCATTTTCTTTGGTATTTTGGTTTTTTATATATATATATATATATATATATATATATATATATATTTTTTTATTATCTAAAAGAGGGTGTAGATCTTTTTTTTTGTGAACCATCATACACTTTATGAAACAGAATAAGTTTTCCGCTATTACAAAGTAAGAGTCAAATAATACATTTTCCTCAGTAAAGAAATTAATTTAAATAGCAAACTGTTGTCTGTGTTTTCTCTGAGATTTTCTTATCCTATTTCACCTGTCTGCAATCTCCTCTTTATTTGAACCTGAAACATTTGGGGTGTTACGTAAGCACTTATTTTCTGTCTCAATGAGGATAGCTCTAACACCATAGTTCTAGTTTTTCATAATCACATGATCCTCTTCCAGGGGATGCAGTCGCTGGGCCAGATGGTCGTATTCCGACCGCTTATTCACGGCTCTATTGAATGGCCCTATTCCTGCAAGGGGTTAGGCTCCGGACCGTCCGACTATTGCTACGCTAGGGTTACTATAGTTACTATAGTATAGCATGCGCCCTCCAGTTAAGTCAGGTCACTTACGCACCTTGCGGATTCTCACTTAAGAATAATGGTCTAGATCCAGACCTACATCCTAGTTAAGTTTGTTAGCGCAGCGTATTTACACTATCGTACGTACTATGCACTCCCCCGGGCACTACCATCGGACGGACGGACTTTTGCTGATCTACGTCTAACAAACCCTACCTTAACTTTTCCAAGCGTAACCGCGCACGTACGTAGCATCCTGATGGGCGTAACTGTCTAACTAAGCCCATACTGTATGATTTAAATGCCTCCCTCCGCCTCCAAAGCGCAGTTGGAACGTAAATATGGCTTGCGTATTTCAGGAACAACCCTTTGTATGTAGTTATGAGAGTGTTACATCCGTCCTGAGTTATGTGTCGTAACATCTGCTGCGCGCATGAGCAGTAAATACTAATGTGCGTTTTTACGTCCGTGGCTAGCGTAAAATCGCTCGCGTGCGTAGGTTTGGATCTGGCCCATTGCTTCCTAAGTGCGTAGTTATAAGAGCAGAGCTGCTACGCATGCGTTGTAACTCTTAAGCTATCTACGTACTATTTTGCTATGTAGATTGCGTACGTACGGTCTTTAAAGACTGTAAGAATGGAAGTGCCTAACTCCGCCCACACACTGTCCAATTTAAATGCCTCCCACCACCCACTTTGCATCTCCTCGTTCTTGCGGAGTGCTGGCATGCCCCTTCTTACGGATGTCATTAGGTACGCCGAGTGGAGGTACATAAAAAGAGTGCGGGAACATAAACAAACAAAATAATAAGTTCAGTATGATCAGCAAGAGATCTTTGTAACAGGAAGGTTAGCAAAAACCTAGGAAAATGTAAAGTCAATGTGGTTTACAAATGAGATAACTAGTATAGAGAAAAAAAAGATGGTAGACAGGCAAATCAGAAATTATGACAGAGGAGTATATCTTGCAAAGGAGTAGGAGGCTAAAAAGTCTGTCAGAGCAGCAAAGCTTAGGAAAAATATCCCCGAAAAGGGGACAAAGGCATTTTTAAATATATAAATGAAAAAACGAAATAAGGTATAGTACGACTAAAAATGGTGAGTGGGAGTCGACAAGGATGACAGTGCTATGGCAGATCATCATAACAATTATTTTTGTTCAATATTCACAAAAGTGGAGGTTGAAGGGACCACATTAAATTGCAAGAATATTTATCCATTTTTTCACTAAGGAGAATGTCTTAACACAACTGTCAATTCTGAAAGAGGACAAATAAATAGAGCAAGATGAAATACATCCTAACACACTAAAAGAACATAAAGGGGTTTTGGCGAAACCATTAACTGAATTATTCAACCATGACAGGAGTAATTCCAGAAGACTGGAAAATAGCAAATGTATAAAAGTGCATAAAAGTGGAAGTAGGGAAGAAACTGGCAACTACTGAGCAGTGAACTTTGTATCAATGTCAGGGAATTTATGGAAACACTTATAGAGGGACGAATTGTACAATATCTTGAATCCAGCAATTTACAGGATACAAGCAGCATGGATTCACTGGGGAGAGATCATGTCACATAAACCTTATTGACTATTTTGACTGGGTCATTAAAGTAGTAGGTCAAAGAGGAGCTGTAACCATACATTATTTAGACTTCAGTAAGGCTTTTGATACTATGTCACATAGCAAACTGTTAAATAAGCTGGAACATTTCAGATGGATTTAAAATGATGATGTGGGTATGATCATGCTTGCAAGATTGACAACCTTCTGAGTTCCCCAGGGATCTGTACTTGGACCAGTGCTATTTAACATCTTTATTGGTAACATTACACATGGTGTGACTTTTGCCTTTTTGCAGATAACTCAAAGATACAGGGTAGACACACCAGGAGGGGAAACTATTTATGATCTAGGTAGACTGGAGGAGTGGTCAAAAGTGTGGCAACTACAGTTTAATCACACAAAAATGCAAAACCATGCACATCGAACTCAAAAACCCAAACAGTTAACATACTGTAGCTTTGATGGCACTACTTCAAAAACAACTGAGGAAGAAAGGTATCTGGAAGTCACTATTACATTTGACTTAAGGGAAACCTGGGAAGTCAGATGGTCGGCTGCGTTGGGAAAAGAATTATAGCAAAAAGTGTTCAAAGAGCTAAACATGTATAGCTTGAAGCAGACATGGAAAGGAGAGGATATGATAGCAGGTTTAATATATATATATCAAGGGTTTTAACCAGGTACAAGAGGGTGTAATGTTTCAAAGGAAGAGATGTATTTGGACATGGGCCATGCATATAAACTAGAGAGTGTAAGGGTTAAAGGAGATGTGCAAAAATGACTTTACTGAAAGGGTAGTTAATGTGTAGTATGGCCTCCCAACTAAAGTGGTAGAGGCTAACCCAGTAGAACAGTTTAAAGATGCTTGGGATAAATAAAAAGATATCCTAAATCTTACTAAATTGAGGGTCTGTAGAAACAAAATGTATATTATGTACTCGGATTTCAGCAACAAAACATGGATTAGGCTTCCTTTGTAGAGTGAAAATATCTCTATTTTTGTAGTGACCTTTTACTAATTTTGTATGAGATGTTAGAATTTTTAGGAAGTTTTCTAAAGTACATTTATTGCAGGACGTGCTTAAGATGGATTACAAATAAAGTGACATTAAACAGAGTTTCAATGTCAAGAATGACAATTAATTACCTGTGCTAAGCCAAACTTATTCTCATAAAAATACATTTTTGCCACTTCCGAATTTGTGTATGTTTTAGTGTAAGAATGTCAAGCATTCTTTCATTGTTAAGAGTATCAAGTCTGGTGTTATAAGCCACAGTTAAGTGACACCAGTGTGGTCAGTAAGAACTTCTGGTGTGGGAACAATTAGTTTGGAACTATTACATGTTCACACATATTGATAAAATGCTTCATTACGAATCCAAATCCAAGAAAAACGAATGCTGTCATTGCAATATTGTCCATGTAGCTTTTAAGTAGACTCTTGAGAGTGGCCTATCACTGTCTAAACTGGTATCAAGCCAATCACAGTTTCTCGTGCCACAGAAAAAAACATCATGTGTGCCCCAGACTTAAAGGATGATAAGTAGGATTGTACCAAAGTACAAACAAGTAAATTAAAGTGGCTAATCCTTTTCATAATTTGTGCAATTACTCATCTACTTTTTATTCTGTATTATAATATGTTACTATTGCAAGACATAATACTTTTTATGTATCCAATATTTGTGCTTTAACCAGTACATTATTTGAGTTTATTTAATGACCAGTTTCTCTAGTAACAGCTGAGGAGCTGGAAGGAATAATAATATTTTGAGTGTTAGAGATGCTTAGATACTGATGCATATTATGACCAACCAATAAGTATATAAAATTCAGAGATATTATATAAAGCACAGTTGTTTAAATATACAACAAATATGTTGCATTTATATCTCAATCCACACTGTTATCAGTTTACATCTGAGCCTTTCCTCACTGCCACAATTCTTACTTTTTCTTTGCAGGATTGTTTTGCTTTGCAAAGCTATTTCATTAATAGTTTGCATTTTGCTACTTCCCTCTTCCTGTGCATTAAGCGAGTTTATGAAACAGAGTCTCCAACCGCATAAGCTGAATGTAAATACGATTGCATCTGAAACCTCAAATATTCACTCATATGCAAACATCAGACATTTGAGTGGCCCTCATGGAAGAAACTGATATCTATATGCTATACAATATTATGAAATCTCTGTTTAGACCACTAACTTAGATACACATGATACTTAAATTGCAATAAATTAGACATTCCTGATGGATAAAATTCCAGTTTAAACAACAAGGGTTGTTCTTTCAGAAACAGGACATATATCAACTACTAACAGGTGACACTGACCTCCTATGGATAGCACTGAGTTGCCTTCAGTGTGCACTATGGGTCTTACTTCTGGTGTAATTTACATAATTGGTTTCTTACTGCACCCAATAGTTGTGTGAGGAAACAGTAGAATAGTTTGGCTAAAGAAACCAACAGTGATTAGTGCTGGGTCTGCAATTCCATAGGTAATTGATTCCCCATAAGGTTCATTTATTAAATCTACATCTCTGTTTGCGATGGTGTTTCTATTTTTTTTTTCTTGTAGTGTCATTAGGCTGAAGTAATATTTGTACAATGGACACAGAGATAAACACAATTCCATTTGCCCTCTATTTCTAGATAGAGCCCAGGGCAGAATTCCCTTCCCCCTTCGACAAGATATGTATGCATACACGCATTCATTTCCCTTGTCTTTTATGTGTCCAGCCATCCACTTATGCTCTATGCATATGTGTCCATCCATCCACTTGTGCTCTTTGTATATGTGTCAAGCCATCCACTTCTGCTCTTTATATATGTGCCCAGCTATCCACTTCTGCTCTTTGTGTATGTGCCCGCCATCAACTTCTGCTCTTTATATATGTGTCGAGCCATCCACTTCTGCTCATTGTATATGTGCCCAGATGTCCACTTCTGCTATTTATATATGTGCCCAGCCATCCACTTCTGCTCTTTGTATATGTGCCCAGCTATCCACTTCTGTCCTTTGTATATGTGCCCAGCTATCCACTTCTGCTCTATATATATATGTGTCCTTTGTATATCTGTCCAGTCTCCATTTCTGAACCTTGCATATGTGTCCAGCCTCCACTTCTGTCCGTTGTGTGTGTACAGCTTCCATTTCTGCTCCTTTTATATACACAACGTTTCTGTTTAATAACCTAAACGAAGCTTCTCTTATCTTTGTTGTCTCCTTATGCCTCTTCTTTCTTCCTCTGCAGCATCTCTCAGCTTGAATAATGTTGACCCAACCACATTATTCACATAAACAGCAGCCCTACAGGGCTCCATATCTGTTTCCATGAATGACATGGTTACATATGACCCTCTTTAAATCACCATGAGCAGGGCTGACGCAACATGATCCACGAGGTGATGCAGTGCAGACTGGCATCATGCAGGAGAGGTGCTCATCCCCCACTTCCCCACACTGTTGGCGATCAGCCATGGCGGCAGTTACACAGCACAGCTGGAAGAGGTTCGCTATCGGATGTTCTGTGCAACTGCAACAAAGAGCTGCAGACAGGAGTGAAGACATCAAAGATAAGTAAAGTATTCAAAAGGCTGGAGGCAGGAGAGACATGAATGGGGAATACTGGGGAGGCTGGAGAGACATGAATGGGGAATACTGGGAAGCTGGATAGGCATGATGGAGAATACTGGGAACTGGAGAGACATGATGGGGAATGCTGGAGCTGGAGAGATATGAATGAGGAATACTGGGAAGCTGGAGAGAGATGATGGAAAATACTGGGAGCTGGAGACACATGATGGAGAATACTGGGAGCTGAAAAGACATGATGGAGAATACTAGGAGTTGGAGACATATGATGGGGAATACTTGGGAGGCTGGAGAGACATGAATTAGGAATACTGGGATGCTGGAGAGACATGAATGATATAGGGGTATACTTACAAAGGTCGCTTTTCAAGGTGATTTTAAATCAACAGGTATCGTCGCGCTTTTCTGTTGCTTTTGGGCCTAAAATCACTGTATTAACTAAGCGTCGATTTTTCCTCGCTTTTAAAAAGCGCTGTCAATATGCGTCGCTTTTATATCTCAAAATCGTGTGGTCTTACATAAAGGAGCGCTGCAACTTCATTGCTTATAATGGTAAAGTATAGCTGTCCATTTTTTTCATAATAATTCAGGTGCTTTACTCAAGTCCCGCGAAATCTGAGATTCTATAGTCTATATAAAGAGTGTTTGGCGACCATTTTAGTTTAGAGTTGTAGGAGTTTGCATAGCGAGCTTGCTGTTAGTTGATTTTTTCTGGAAAACTTTATCTTGCTGCAGAAGCCTTTCACTGTGTTCTTCTCACCCTTAATTTACATCATACATGTAAGTATGCTTGTTAACTTTTTTGCTGTGAACAATGTTTTATCTTTTGTGTTTAAAACTTACATTGAAGCCCTAGCAAGTTTCCTATTGTGTCCCTAATGTCTTAGGCCTACTGTTTATCTGTTTGTTACTCATGCACTATGTATAAACTAGAAATGCACACACACATCCATAGCTAAATGAACTTGTTATTCATGGAATGTTTAATTAATCTTTATTAGACTAATGAATTTTTTGCACAATGTACATTAAAAATATAGCAGACTCATATAACAATTAGTATATTATCTGTTAAACATAATAACAATAGATTGCCTTATTCTTTGCCATCGTAATTATTATTGGTATGTATATGAAATAGTAAGTTTGTGTCCTATATTCATAGGCTCTGAAGACCCTGGTGTGGAGCCTAAAAAGACAAAAAGTCGGAGAAACATTCTTTTTATGCAATCTGAAAACAGCGCATTAGTGGAAGCTGTCCTCCCAAATTACAGTGAGCTTCTTGGTGAGGAGTCTGCAAATACCTCATATGCGAGAAAAAGAATTCTCTGGCAGAAAGTGGTAGACAGCGTCAATGCTGTCGGCCCCTATAAGATGTCAGAAATCAGCTGCCATAAGCGGTTTTCTGACATAAAAATCAAATTAAAGCAAAAACTGGCCTCCGAATATAAGGCTGCAAGACAAACAGGTGGTGGGGCTATAAGAAGTTCACGTAGCATCCCTACAAGGACCAAATGCAGGCCATAATCAATGTGGAGGTCCTGGAGGGCGTTAATGTTTAGGAGACCGATGCTACAACAGGAGAGGGTATAGTATATTTTTACTTTATTCACCTAAAAATGCTATTGTTAAATTACCATTATTGATGCCGATATGTCTTAGCTTTTTGTGGTTGCTGGTCCTTCACTTCTTGAAGATTCGCCAGAGGAATCCAATGTGGACTTACGGATGTCATCTTATGATCTGAATGTGCCTGGTGAGTTTCATAATGTTCCCATTTTCAGTTATATTGTAAACTTTCAGTGATCAGTAAATGTAAAGGCTTAAAAAAAATTAGTTCCGGGAAATGTTGTAATCAATACATATTCTGTGTACTTACCATTTGTTTTTCCTCATCAGATGAGCACCAACCGTCAACCGTGCAACAGCAGCCAGAAGTAGCATCTGTGGATAGAGATCCCAACATCGAAGAGTTATACCTGGATCTAGAGCCAATTTTTACTCCCCCAGAACTAGCACCAGCTCCAGCACAAGAGCACACAGAGCAATCCACACCATCTACATCCCAGCATGATGTTTTGCAACAAGTTGCTGCTACTATGGAGCGAATTGAAGAAAGCCAAGCTAATTTTATCACCACACAGCATTCCTCCACGCGCCAAATACCGAATGCTATGAGAAGATCACAAAGCATTAATTGTATTGGGTTTAATCACGTAGGTGCTGCTGTGGTGCAGCTCAATATAATTATGTCACAAAATACCAACGCTATAGAAAGTGGCAATAATGTGCGGTGTGAGATCAACGCTCACCTAATTCATATCTCTGCCCAAATGTTGTCACAACTCCAGCATCAGCACCAACCTGCAGCATCAACGTCATCCGCTAGCACACCCATCATCACTGCACCAAACACTCTGCTACGGTGTGGACCACAGACAAGGGGTGGGCTAGCCCGTCAACATCCCAGCACACATACCAGGCAATCCTTGCATAGGAAAAAAATAATATAATTATTGTTCAATATAATATTTCGGTTATATTCATTGTGATTTGTTCTATGTTTGCATTTTAAAATGCTTCATTTTTGGTTTATTCGGGTTAAAACATGGCTAAAATTATAAACGTTTGGCCACTACTTTACTGTCTCCATTCCTAAAGATTTTTTGATATGTTTATATTATACTATCTAAACACACTGATTTATTAAGTTATATTATGATCAATCACATACAATTTATTACATATGCACTATACAATGAATGAATTCATTTAGATTCATCACTAAAATACTTACAAGAAAAAACATTATTTATTAAATTATCACTAATTTGCCTCCCATCCACAGTAGAAAGCACATCTCCAGATGGTAAGGGGGCTTCCTGCAGTGTGTCTTTAACTGCAGTAATGTCGGGGGATTGTTGGTTAAGGGCAACATTATGCAGGAGACAACATACAAACACAATCTATGCCACATTAGCAGGATTATAAAGCAACATGCCACCAGATTTATCAAGACACCTGAACCTAGTTTTTAAAAGACCAAAGGTACGTTCTATCACTCCTCTAGTAGCAATGTGTTCCTCATTATAATTGTGTTGCCCAGGAGTATGTGGATTCATTAGTGGTGTCAGCAGCCTGGAGTGACACTCATATCCTGAGTCCCCTATGAAAAGAAAAAGGAAAAAAAAATTACTAAGTGCTGTTACAACATTTAGATCACACAAGCTGAAACACAACATCATAACACTGACCCAGCAGCCATCCTTCTGGCATTTTACCATGTTCAAATTTATCATACAAAGATGACTGCCTCAGAATATAGGAATCATGGCATCACCCAGGGTATCCAATAAAGACACTCACAATTTTCATTTTAGCATCACAGACCACCTGAACATTGAGGGAATGATAGTAATGCCTATTCACATATACATGTGCTCACCGTTTAGGTGCTCTCAGCGGTATGTGAGTGCAATCTATAGCACCTAGGACATTGGGAAATCCTGAGATACTATAGAATGCTAGCTTCTGAGCTCACCATTGTGACTCCTGACTGGGGAAGCAAATATATGTCAGCGCAAGTTTCTTGAGTATCTTGAGTGCACTTAACAAGTGACATAAAAAAAATTGGCTATGAAAGTTCCACCACTCTCCCAGTGACTGACTGAAATGAACCAGTAGCCAGAAAGTGGAGGACACACATACATTTTTGCATCCCAGACAATGCATTGGAACAAGCTGTTGCTGGTTCCAAATCCCTCCTCACCTGATCACAAATGCTCAGGAGGTTAGCACGGTTCAGCCTAAACAGTTGCACAACCTCCTGGTCAGACATGGGAGTCCAGGTCCATACACACGTGAAACACCCGAGGATGCCGTAAGATGCAAGGCGTGCGCAGAACCTGGGGCTGTTGATGTTCTCTCTACTCCGTGCTTTCGGTGGCTGCATCGATTGCAGCCACACCAACATTCAGGGCCACACACATCACACTCTCAAATGCACCATCCATCTTAACACTAAACAAAGGCAGATCTGATTGTAATTAACACCTGCCTTTTATAGGTACCATAGGGCTGCAAGCAATTATGATGGGGATTTTGGCAAAAGCGCCTCTACTCCAGGGCGATTTTGAAAACGGTGATTTAATGGCGTTCATGAGGCGATTATGTAAAGACGACCTTACTGAATACGACAATTTGTATGTCCAACATTGAAAAAAGCTCTATGTCTATGTTCTATTTGAAAACCCACAAATCCCGGGACTTTGCCTTTAGTGAATACGGCAATTGCATAATCGCAGCCATAGTCCCCATATTATAGGCGATTTGACCAAAAGCAACCTTAGTAAATATACCCCATAGTCAGTATTGTGTGGCGTTTTTTAGGATGAAGTGGAAATTGTAATTGGAGACTAGAACGCTATTGTATAGTAGTGATTATGATTTTCTTTCTTTTATTGTGGTTTGAAGATTGTGTTTTATGATACTTACGTGCTTGCTATCTATCTATCCATTCATCCATCTATCTAGTCTATGTATTTATTTATTAACAGATTTAAAAAAAACAAAAAACCTCATTAGTGGCTTGTAAAATGTCCATACCTTATTTAAAACATAGTGCGATTCTATGTATTCACGCAAGCTCTCCATTATGGAATGCAAGGAATAGTGCGCATACATAAACAAACCTCCCAGAGGTCACCTAACTAAGTTACCTGCACTGACAGATACATTGAAATCTATAATACAAGTGGTAGCACTGACAAATGCTAATAAGCCTAATATACCAGAAGCCTCTTCTCATTTCTGGCTGTACACAGCTACACTGTTTAGGAAAACCACTATAAATATTTTGTCATTACTTTTGCTCATGCTTTGTTTTTTTTTTAACTTCATTTTTAGCTGATAATTTGTAATCTGCTCAGGGCATCCCTTTACAATCTATAAAATGCTATCTTCATATATACTTCTATCTAGATAACATTTATTAAGCGATGTCACAAACAGGAAAGCAGCTTAATCAGCACCATTTCTATGTTTTGAAACAACTTCTGCTATTTACTTTTTAATGTTTTGTCCCCTTGTTGATTATGATCCAGACAAATGTTTTGCATGTGGTAGTTACACTATTTGATCACAATTAAAAATGTATGTAGCTAAATGCACATCAGCCTAATGAACAACTCTAAAAATGATAAAAAAATACATAATCCATAAATTATAAGCAGGTAAATGTTAGCTGAACCACTGTTCTCTGCTGAAGTGTGGAGATGGGATGGGGGGTGGGGGGTGTTGTGCAGGTATGTATTTTTGCACCTGGGTCCCACCACTCGCTTGTTCAACCGCTGACTTCAGTCCTGTCATTACATGGTTGCAGCACTTGATTATGTCCTTGGTTTACATTTTAACTATTTCTTAAACATCTGGTAATAAAATGTTTTTAGGTAATTAGAAATTTCCCCTTTCTATTTATTGAACTGCTTCACTGTTAGTATAGCTTTTGCTTGGAACCTCTGTGTGTCTTAATTAGAGATGATCGGTTTGAATCCGTAATCGAGGCGAAACACCTTTTTCACATAAATTGTGGTTCATCTGAGCCTTGTACTTCCTGCCTCTGACAGGAAGTATTGCATGACTGTGATCAGCCATTCATGGAGGGCTAAACATAAAGGCAGGCTTGTGGGGCTTTTTTTTTATTATTTTTTTAACAACTACAACTTTATTGAGCTGAGTGGAAAAAATGAGCAGAATGACTGGGATGAGTGATATCAGGGATGCAACTATAGTGGGTGCTATGGGTAGAGTTGCTATCCCCCCTTCACTCACCTTGACAAGTTAGTGCTAGTCATGGTATGCGCTTCTGTTCTGTACTGTATACTGCAGGGGTAGTTCCAGGTAGGTTCATATATTCCAGTGAATGAAAGAAATATATATAGATAAATGTTCTATAAATTTCTAGTGTCTAATATATTTTACCAAAGAAAAAAATATGTTGCAGAAAAGTCTAAAAGTGTTCAAAACGTTATTGTTCGTGATATAGATGAAGAAGATGGTTCACGGATCTTCTGATTCAATACAACAAACTATAAACAATCAGTCTCTTGAATGGTGTCCTCAAGTAAAGTTTGTGGAACTCCGATGTCCAGATATAAACGAATCCTCTGTTTAAAAGCCTCTTTCCATACCGATACAATGTTGCCACATGCCAAACGTAAAAAATTTAAATGCAAAAAGAATGTGTAAAACCAGATACAATTTATTTAAACATATATATTACCCAGCATAAAAATAATAAATAACAAAGAAAAGTATACACTAAAAATAGCCAAATAAAATATAACCCCTCAGGGGGCAGAGCTCCGTACCAACTCAGACGAACAGCGAGATATTTATGATGGAACTCCCGGGAAGACAAACTCGCTGCAGACTCAATCAATAGAAGCTCACCACCTCCTGACCAACGGCACCCACCGACGCGTTTTGACAGTAAGTATTTCTCAAGGTAGTGGGGTTAAGTATGTGGATGCGGATATATATACATAATTTCCGTGTTTTTCCATCTGTCTCATTGGGCGGCTACTGAATTCATTAAAAAAGTTAAAAAACTCAGTTATAGTTTGTTGTATTGAATCAGAAGATCCGTGAGCCATCTACTTCATCTATATCACAAACAATAACGCTTTGAACACTTTTAGACTTTTCTGCAACATATTTTTTTCTTTGCTGAAATATATTAGACACTAGAAATTTATAGAAAATTTAACTATATATATTATTTTGTGTATTGCAATATACGTATAGTATTGGTTATTTTATCACACTGAGCACTCACTCAATACTTTTTTCACTTCAGGTTCATATATTCCATTGGGGGCAGTTTAAAGCTGATTTATTATTCTGGCCTGGGAGTGGTGGGGACTACAAGGGATGGGTCAAGTTGTGGGGGACCTTAGAGATATGGATGGTGGTAATAATGGAGAGAGGGGGACAACCTTAGGGGGCAGTAGAGATGCCTCAAAAGTACCTAGAATACTCCAGTGTAGGAGTGGGTATAGAAAATATAAGGTCTGCTCCACACTACCCAGCAGGTACAAGTGAATCAACAAGTGAATACAGGCTGGGAAAATGTTTTTAATAGTTTTTAATAAAATGGATAACTATTAAAATATTGGCAAGTATCATTATCAAACAGACGGTCATATGTGTCCTTAATGGTATGTTTAGGGTTCTCTCTACTCTGTCCACCAAGGTACATTATTTGTCCAGAGAGCCTACTTAAATAGGCAACTCACAACTCTCCGTTGTGCAGGCTCTCTGGATAATATAATCCTTGTATTGGAAAACGTCCTTTAGCTGTATAAAGCTCATAGTGGTCAAAATAAATAATACATTTTTGTAAATACTCCTTTGACACTCAAATGTCCTTAGAAATACACGATTCACAATTAATAACATTCCTAAATATACGCAGGCCATGTGTAACTTGGCGTTTTTTTTGCAATTTACACATGCGCAAATCTTATGTTACTCAAAGGAACCCATTACCCACAGAGATCTTGTCTGTACCTACTGATAGACATAAATAGAAACATAGAAAGTGACGGCAGATAAGAGCCACATGGCCCATCTAGTCTGCCCATTTGTTTATTGAAAACTATACTGACCCTAGACCCTATTTACCCTCAATTTAGTTTACAATTTAGGATACCCTTATATTTATCCCAAGCATGTTTAAATTGTTCTACTGTATTGGCCTCAACCACCTCAGATGGGAGAATATTCCACTTATCTATCACCCTTTCAGTGAAGTAATTTTTCCGCACATTTCCTTTGAATCTACCGCCCTCCAGTTTATATCCGCAAGAAGGGGCGTGTCGTTATTCCGTAAGAAGGAAGTGGGTGAAGGGAGGCGTTTAAATAGGGCTGAATGGGCTGGGTTAGGCAACTCTGTTCTTACTTTAGCAAACTTTGCACAAAGATACGCACGGCGAGGTAAGGTAGCGCTATGGAGGCGGAAGTCTGTAAAGGTCTGTAAGAACGAGGGGAGTGTCATGGGAGTGCACTTGCTACTTAGGTGTGTAGTTTTGTGAATCTGCACATTCTTATTTCCTTCTTAAGTGTGAATCAGACACAATGGTCCGGATTCACAGTTACGTAGTTTTCTTCTTATGTCATTGTTTTAAGAACTGAGCTACTACGCATGCCTAGTAGCTTATATACGCTATCTATGTACCATTTCTGTACGTAGATTGCGCAAGCGTGGTAAGCACAGTACAGAAATGGTACGTAGGTAGTGTAAATAAGCTAGTATGCATGCGTAGTAACTCAATTCTTAAAACAACGTACGTAAGACGAAAACTACGTAACTGTGAATCCAGACCAATGTGACCTGAATATACTTCTTTCCAGCATCTTGTATATGTCATTTTATGACATAATAGCAAATAGGCACTGATTTCATACAATTTCATTGGCTAGCTATTAGAGACTTTCCATATGACCGGGTCAGTACCACTAAAAATACTTGAGGTCACAGATGTTTGCTAAAAAAACAACGATTTGATTTCTTCATGCAGAGAGTGAGGAATAACTTCAAACGGCTTATTATGTCACCCCATTATCTGTTTATCCAAGTGCCGTAAATTATGTCTTGCTGATCCTTGAAAACGTCATCGCCTGTTACTGCACAAATCTGAGCATTTCCAGTAAATGAGTGGAGAAAGGCCCCAAGGAGAGCATGAGGGACAGCAGGACTCTATTGTACTTAGCTGGTAGTATTTTTCACTGATTATTAAAGTAGAGTAGCTTTATTTGTCTTACTCATACTGCAACTAGAAATTGAGGTCAAATAATGATATATGAAGTAAATAGCGCTTATATTCTCTAATCATTCCTCAGAATAACATAACTTCTACCCTTTAAAAATACTTTACCCTGTGTAACATATGGCATCATTTTCTTTAGGAGGAAGACATATAGTGAGATTAATACAAAAAAATTACTTTGGGTACATTTTTAAGACATGCATTGCAGTTCGGAGATACAATAGGGCCAGATGTTACACAACGGATCTCCATTTGGACAGAACAAAATCTCTCATAGAGATCTGTCCGACAGGGTGGAGTTTACCTTCCACATGGCAAAACCCTGCAAGAGAGGTGGGGTTTGTTATGCTAATAAGGCAACAGGGACAGCATTAAGCAGATCCGCATGGATCTGCATTCATACGGACGAAGATTTGCTCAGTAAACATAAGGTTGACATAAGGTTGGTTTACGGACACGGAAGTGTTCATAACTTTGCAGGACAGATAGGAGTGACAGTGAAGTTCACTCCTCTCTACCATGCATATTTATAGACCCCTGCATGTATGGAAAGCTTGCAGAGGTTTGAATCCGGTATTTAATTAGCAAAATATAA
>WWET01003332.1:89528-107600 GCA_011038615.1 Limnodynastes dumerilii | reverse complement strand
CATAATGGGCTGGATCCAGACCTTGTTAAGTGCATTAACTTAGTTACACCTGGGCTAAACCATGTTGAATTCAGGGGGAGTCAAGGTAATTGTATTCTTTGCTTGCAGGGATATATCTTTAAATTGCTTACTGCACACAGATACTGACCAGCTTTACTATTACACTGTTATTTAGACTTGGGATAGGAAACATCACCTCTCAACTCTAATACTGTTTGCAGCAGATGAAATATGACTCCCCTGAAATCAATTTAGCTTAGCCCAGGTGTAACTAAGTTCATGCACTTAACAAGGTCTGGATCCAGCCCAATGAGCATAAACACAATGGATAAACAGTGCTACCAAGGACATCGAGTGAATATTTAGGACACAATCACACACTGTTATTTAGACTTGGGATAGGAAACATCACCTCTCAACTCTAATACAGTTTGCAGCAGATGAAATATGACTCCCCTGAAATCAACATGGTTTAGCCCAGGTGTAACTAAGTTCATGCACTTAACAAGGTCTGGATCCAGCCCAATGAGCATAAACACAATGGATAAACAGTGCTACCAAGGACATCGAGTGAATATTTAGTGTTAGACACAATCATATCTACCCAATAATGCCATTGTTTACAGATCCTATGGAATATCAAATAGTGGACTAGTCTAAATATTCCACCCTATTATTCAGAGACCACGAGGTTGGGCACAGTTGATGTGACTGTATTATCTTAGCCTCCTGAAACCCTATGTAAACCAGTGACCTCTCCTTCAACTCACTTGAAGTTTTTGAGAGATGCTCAATTTTATTGTGTTGTTTGAGCACTCAGACAGTTTTAAAGCTCTGTCTGTCCCGGGTATTTGTAGCTTATCTAAAACCCAAAAGCAGGGAGACTTTTCTCAGGAAGCTCTTGGTCACCATGACTTTCTTCTGTAGCCACAGACCCCATTAATTGACCCATGCTCAACAAGCCCTTTTTTCTTGGGCTGTTCTCTTTTACCGTGCCCCTGTCCCTAATAGCTTCTGTTGGGCCCACAATGCCAAATCAATAGGTTAAGTCAAATGAATACTGTTGTTATTTTTGACAGTTTCATAGTACAAATAAAGCATTTGTATCAATCAATTTGCACAAGTGCAGTTTGGAATTGGGTACAGAGTTCTGTAAAAAGATGACCAAATGGACAGTAGAACAGTGGTTTGTGCCAGGCAGAAACACACATCCATTGATTAGAAACACGCAGCAGGTGTGGACTGAACTAAGTAAGAGAAGACACATGGCCTTACAGAAAACAACACAGTTCTTCAACTTACGATTGGTCGAGGGCTACCTTAACTTTTCCTGTGCGTGTTAGTTTACACAAGGCTCTCCTACCTGTGACTCAGTCCTAATTCTGTTGGAACGCCCATACTGTACATTAGTAACTCGTGTGCTGCTCATTTGCATTAAGAGTCTTGCCCCTCTAGTCACACATGCGGGACTCATTACATGCCGATGTTTCCATCATATATTTGGGTTCTGGGCCTGTGCAGTTTAACCGATCGTAAAAATATGCACATAGGGCCAGATCCAGAGCTACGCTTTTACTACACTGCGTACTTACGCTAGCGTACCCTCTATGCACTCCCCTCGGCACACCCCCTCATGTACGTATTTTAGGTGCCTTATGCTTTCCATATCCTACCTTTACTTTACGCTGCGTAACCACACCCATACTGTATGATTTAAATGCCTCACCCCACCTTCGAAGCGTAAATACTGGTGGCGTATGGCTGGCACACTCCTTTGTAAGTTGATATGATACTGATACGTGACTGCCCCTTATGCTATGCCTTATGTGGCGTAACATCTGCAGTGCGCATGCGCCGTAAGTACTGTGTGAATTTATACTTGCAGATAACGTAAATTCACTCGCGGACGTTGTTCTGGATCTACCCCGTAGTTTCTACATTTACTTAGGTGTGAATATGGTCCATTGTATCTAATTTAAGTTTCCTATGTAAATGTTACTGAGAGAATGGTCATTCATACTGCTTAACTAATGTTTCAGCAGACTGGTATGCAATAGACTGGACTAATAGTTTGGTTTGTTAAAGATTTTAATGCAAAACTTGAACTTAATGTCTTTGAAAAGCTGCAGTGAAACGTCATCCCAAGACGTAGGAAGTATGTAAAGTATTGCCTATGAAAACCTCCTGTTTGGAAATCAGTTTTCAATTTAGACAAATGAATTCCCCACAAGAGCAGATGCTCTTTTGTTTAAACCTTTTCCTGATGTAAAGCCACAAGGCAGAGAATGGCAAGTCTGGGTTAGTGAAGTAAATGACCGTGTGGGGATATGCTGTGCAAATGTGGTTACAGGTCTGTCACATGAGCTGTCAGAATGAACTTTCTATATACCATACTGTGGCTCAGCACATTACTCATGGTTAAATACATAGGAACTGATCCAGACTGCCATGCGTTTTCTGCGCACGCTGAGGTCTGTAAGTCCGCATGCGAGAGGGTATGGGTCCAGAACACTACCTTAAATTCTCCATATGGATCTGCATCTGTCCTAGAGGCATCCACTTCATCTGTCCTAGAGGCATGCCTATCCTTTCCCCTATGCAGGGATTAGCCATGCAGATGTGCAGATGAATAGTATCCCCTCCCCCCTGCCGCCCCCAACACGGCACTCCGATTGTACGTACAATTGGAGTTCAGTTGCAAAGCTGCTTGTGGAAGTCGGGTGACGTATCAGTTCTGGAACTGGCCCATGGCTATCGTGCTTGGTAAATGTTAGTACTGGCTTTGTGAACATAATATAAGTTGTAACATTTACATCACATGTAATAAAACAAGCATATATTAAATGATTTAACTATTTGTTATCTTACAGTGAAATGTCTAAATATCTTGGATTTGAATTTATGTTGTTGAATTATGATGCTTACTTTCCTTTCTGTCAGTCTAATAGATGAGATTTTTGGGGTTTTAAATAACCATATATATCGTAAATAGCTCAGAGTGGGTACCAAGTGAGTCACAGAAGGATATCATTAAAGAATTTGCTCCCTAGAAAGGAATCCGGATCATCACTAATCTAGATCCTGGCCTATGATGGTTGAGTATGTAATAAGCCTCAGTTGTCCTGTGATTCAAAGAATGTGGCTGTAAGACAAGTTGAAAAAAATTAGATGTTAGTGGAGAAATGGAGTGCACTGGATGGAGGGCAGCCATTAGAGTTAAAACGAGGATCTCCATTTGAGAAATCAGCTGTCACCATTGGATGGGGACTTCACCCTCAGGAGAAGCACCAGTTAATTCTAAATTGCTAAAAGAGAGAAATGGATCACATTGAATTTCTATTTACACAGTCATCTTAACAACCTCCACATCCTTTAGTTGGCCCCCACTATGATAATCAGACAATCCACGAATTAACTCTGATATGGACCATTATTGCATAGTTTGTGGCATTGACTGATTTCATGGAATGCACAAAAAAAATTTTCTTTGTCAATGATCATTAATGTTGAACGAATGATTGAGCCATTGCCTTTTAGCCTTTTAAGATAGGGGTGGCGATGTAGACCCTGACTATTGACAAGTGTGTGATCACTATGTGATGTCCCCACTAAATGCAGTGTTATGTCATCACGGGAACATCGATTAGTCAGTGGCCAGATTCACAACTATCCAGACAAAATGTTTGATCATATTTATTCAGTAAGTAGCATTAAATATTACCTTAAGCACAGGGGCTGAGAATCTGGCTTATTTAAAGAATTGCTTACAAACTTTAAAAATATGTAATTGCAGCGATATTTCTAACATTCTGCTTGCGTCATCAGAATGTAAAGTGTTCAGCTTGGCTCCAGTCCCTTCAGTTTAGTATTGACATTTATACGGAAAATGTGAAAAGTCAGGAAAACATATTAAAGATCAATTTTAAGTAAAGAAGCAATCAGCAACAAAGTATTGATGCCCAAGAAAGTAATTCCACAACCAATTGTTTATAAAAGGCGAAGAGAAAAGTAATAGATGTTATTAATAAGACCTGCCATCGGGAATGATCCAGTCAGCCAGATCAAATAAACCAAATGTAATGCTTTTCTACTTACATAAAATCATAGAAAAATAGTCTCATGGTCACACATGATCCATTTCATATAGTAGTGTGATTTTTCCATGTTCTCTTTAAACCTCAGTAACTGAAATAAACATATCATATTATTTTTACATGCAATAAACATCTCATACGCAAACATAAAACCATTTACTGTTATCTTTGGAAACTGAAAACCTTTATATTTTAATGACATTTTATTGTGATTAGGATCTACTGTAGTATTACTGGCACGGTGTATGAAAACTCACATATTCTGTGAAGCAAATCCACAATTTATTGTAATTTTTGTAATCATTTGACACTTTGATATTGGAAAACAATTTCAGACATCATTATGAACTCCCCTGCAATCAACATGGTTTAGCCCAGGAGTAACTAATTTCAAGCACTTTCTTAAGTCTGGATCCAGCCCAATGACTTTAATAATGGAGACAAAATAAAAAATACACATTGGTCTCCTGTTATATTTTAATGACATTTTTATTGTGAACAGGATCTACTGTAGCATTACTGGTACTATGTATGAAAACTCACATATTCTGTGATGCAAATCCACTATTAACTGTACATTTTTTAATCAAGATGTAATCAAAGGCTGGTAATTAGCTAAGACAAAATGACATAATAATGGAGACAAAATGAAAAATACATGTTGGTCTCTTGTTAATCAGCTGCAGTGGTACCTACTTTTAGCTTTCTATAAAGGTAATGAAGAAGTCAGCTGATCTCCTATTCACAGTCTTCAAAATATATGCTAAAAATATTTATTCACTGTCAATTTGAACAATAGATTCTGTTCATTTTTACTGAAAAATTGTTTTCCTGCAAGCATTAGACACACCCATGGGTGTAGCCAATCGCAAGACATACCTCTTTGATGATACATGGCACACCCCTTTGGTGCTAGAGGGCACACCGCTTTGTTGCAGCAAGGCTATCAATATCTTCCTGATATTCATTCCAAAAGTTGGCAATTATGGAGAATGTATTACAAAATACTTTATCCAGGAAAGGACAATGTTTCATGGTTAAAAGGTGATACAGTAATTTTTTCTGATATAATTTGCAGAAATTACATTCTTTGGTTCACGGTTTAAGAAATGACTACACTACTAGGTGCCTTCGTGTCCTTGTTTAACTTTTTAGATACAATCAGCGTAATTTTCTTGAATCAGCTTTGTTGTGTTTAGACGTGATTCTATAATTTTACATGCATGTCTTGATGAAATCTTCCCTAATACATGCTTCCCGGAGAACAGCTCAAATAACAAGATACACCACAAAAAATGCTGATGACTCTTCTCTGAGGCTTACCTGCATTCACTATACTGATGTGTTTGATGAATAACTAATCATAGGAGCTACCAACTTCAAGAAACCGTAGCTGTGACTAATAGTGCTGAGACTTTGCTAATTCTGGGGCATGCCTCCCCTACTGAATATCTCTTATTTCACCTTGTCTAGTCACCAGAAGGAAAACAGCTGCTGTGTTGACTGAAATAATCTTATAAAATGGTTTAACCTTATGAGAGTGTAGCCAGACCTTTCTGGGAAATAAATGCTGGTACAGAAAGAAAAATGTTTATATTTTCCATGTTATAATCACTTTGATGATCAGGTGATCGCTCTCATAGTCTTTAGTAATAAGGTTGAAAATAAGGTGGAGAATGACATAATAGTTTTGTCTGTCCTTACATCATTCTATGGTGTCAGCCGTTTATTAAGACAGATCTGGGCCTTTTCATCTTTTAGCTTTATCTTAAATGCCATTGATCAGCTAGTTGGCATTCTAATTATTCGGTTACCTGATTGACCCTGCCTTGGTACTGACCCCCTTCCTCAAAAAAGCAAAGCAAGGAATGCACCTTTCTCTAATTTAAATAATCTTTTCATGCAAAGATTGCAATTGTCAATATTTTGCACCACAGCAAATGCTGAGTTCTCTCTGTGCAAATCTATTCTGCAACCAAGTTTCTATTATTAGGTTGATCCTGATGTGGAGAAAGCCCAACCTGCATACCTGGGAATCAGTTCTTGAAGCTGGCCACGCACTAGTGTAATTATTGGGCTGATAATTCATTTATTGGTAGATCGGACCAATAATTACTATAGTTTGTGTTGTCAATGGATTTTGAAACCTCAGATAATTGTTCAAAAAAGGCTAATGTCCAATAATGTGATGGTTCAGAATTCAAGACTGATTATCATCCCGGGGGACTATGGACTGGATCCAGACTTGCGTCCGGCACCCCACTTAAGCACGCAAAGTCCATAAGTGGTTGGATTTGAGTGGAACTTAATTCCATATGATAGAAAATCTGTAGTAAGGGGCTGTGCTTCCCCTCTGCCTCCAAAGGTGGGCGTGGGAAGCATGTAAATCCCATAGTGTATGATGGGTATCCAAAATACACGTGGACAGATCGCTGATCCGCAAGTGCGACATAAGGCTGCCCTATATCAGAGTAAGTCACACTATTTAAGAACGAGTGAGGGGAATGACAGGGGGTGTTCACTCCTCTCTCTTGTTCAAAATGACAGATTCCCTCATGTACAGAAAGTTTGCGGGGGTCTGGATCCGGTCCTATATCTTGTAGTGTGTTGCCATTTCCAATGATCTGACTTGTACCTCCACTTCCTGGCCGGAGTTTCCCCATCTGTCTCACTCCATAATTATCGGCAAGTGCAGCAGTAATGAAACACATTGGCCTAATTTTCCCTGATTAGTTAGCTGCACAGGTCTCATGCCAATATGGACAGGCCCATACAGTCAATCAGTGATGAGATTGGCTGGCAGCTTGTGTTAGTGCCATTTGTAGGCCTAGCAGCGCCCAGGGCTGGAAAAAAGCCCCCCCAAATAAAGTCTGCATCCAGCCATTCACTTCCACCCCTTTGTATGTGCTCAGCCATCTACGTCTATCTCTTTTATGTGTCCAGCCTCAAATTCTGCGTATCCTGCCTCCATTTGTGCCCCTTTTGTGTGTGGGTGTGGGTCTCCAGTTCAAACAGCCCATTTCTGAAGTGTTTGGAAAATCGACTGCTTCTGTCTCGCCAAGGCAAAGTAATCAATGTTCCCCAGGATGAACAGGCAGCGATAAATGGTAAGTATGAATCTAACTCCAACCCTTTTCCTAATCCTTACCCAAACCCTAAACCTCCCTTCCCCACAGACTGATACTAAGACTCCCCTATCGCCAGCCTGACTCTAGAACTCTCCCCACAGCCTAACCTAAGACTCCCTCCCTGCAGCCTAACCCTAAGGTTTCCCTTCTCCATAGCCTGACCCAAATACTTACCTCCGGTGCAGCGGCACTTAGGAATGAATGGATAAGTATGCCGAATGTAATGCTTAACCAATCGTTCATAAAAATGTTGCAATAGTAGTATTTTCAAAATAAAGGCAGATAATAAGCTTATGGACCGCAGACTGACACGACTGTTTGCCCAGCCTGTATTTGTTCTCTCTATTGTGTCCAGTCTCTATTTGTGTCCCTTCAGCATGTCCCGCCTTCATTTGTGCCCCTATTTTGTCCAGTCTCTATTTGTGCCACTTTGTGTCCAGCCTCCATTTGTGTTCCTATTGTATCCAGCCACCATTGTGCCCCTATTGTGTCCAGCAACCATTTGTGCCCCTATTTTAATGGTTACTTATCCTTGCAGTCTTCAACCTCTTCCTCTGTGGGGCTCCGTTTGAATGGCACTGCCTGCCATTTCACATCATTCACATAGACTGTACGGGGAATACAGGGCTCCTACAGGAGCCCTGTAGGAGCATTTCTCTTTCCATGAATAAGGCTGCCTCATATGTGGGGCAGCATTATTCAGTGAAACAGGTTTTGTCCATAGGAGCCCTGTATTCCCAGTACAGGTTATTTAAATGACTCTGGCCGCATCATGCTGCCGGCATCTGTATGATCTATCTATGGTCTATATGACTGTGCCCCGGGGAGGACAGAGTGACCCAAAGCGGTCCTTTTAAATCACCTAGGGGTGCGCCCTGTGCGACTGAATTGCTCATCTGCCATTAAAAGACCCCCATCAGCTGCAAGGGCATCCTGTCAATGTCAGCAACTCCTCCCTCTTCTGTATGGATTATTGGTCGCAACAGGAGAAGTAAGTAGGGCCAATATCACGACCTTTCCCTAGGGGACTATCGTCCCATTTATTGGTCGCCTACTGTTGTGGGGCGATAATCATTCTTGCATGTGCTCAGCTTTACCTAGAAAGAAAATAGAGTTGATTATAGAGGCAATAAACTACCAACACAGGAGAGAATAGCAAGAGAGAAATTTTTCACTCTACACTCCGCTGATGAGCTAGTTGTCCTGGCTAGGGCAGGCAAGTCAACATCAGGTACGACCAGACAGATGGCTGAACTGCGCATGCACAGTGAAACCCTGGAAAATTCATCTGTAATATCATGTCCATGAAGGAACTGGAGATCTTGCTGTGCCAGATGAAGAGTTAATATTTCATAGTTAATATACTGTATTTAAAATGTGAAGAATATTATAGATTAAAAAAAAAAAAAGCTAAACCTTTCAAAATGAGTTTCATACACTCCATAGCTGCCTGCAATGGAAATTTACACCATGAGATTACAATACATATGTGCATGTAGATTGTATGAACATATCTCGTGCTAAGTCAGTTTTATCAAGAATGTGACTGACAGTACAGACTCGGAAGGTGATAAGAGGAGACAGTGGTAAGAGATATGTCTTGTCAAAGTCAAGGAGTACATTTGCTACTTGATGACAATGAGAGTGCTTGTGCAAATGTCCCATTTGTATTCAATTGCATGTTATTACACTCCATTGTTTGCCTGTACACAGGATAGTAAGTACAGATGTGGACTCATGTGAGTAGCAGGATGCATGGCTATTTAGGGGAGATACAGTCCATAGAACATACTTTATGCCTGCTGCTCTGCTAGTAAAATCTTGTAAAGGGCAACACTATACTGTCTATATGGATGTATATTGTATAACAAACAATGTTGCTCAGTGTCTGTGTTCTGCATGCAAAACAGACTGGGCCTGATCTAGACTGCAACAAAATGCATTTGCACACCAATCAGTGATTGGCAACTGGATGTAATTCAGGATCCCAGAAGGCCACATATTACCTTTAATCCTTGTAAGTTAAAAAAAAAAGGGTTGCATACTGAACTAGGAGCATAGTGTGGTCGTAAAGAGGTGTTCCGTGCATCTACACACTCCTAAGGTCTGTATGCCGACGGTCGTACCCAGTGTAGGGTATAGCCGCCGTAAGCAGGGACTTTACTATGGGAGTGCGAGGGGCGTGTAGGTTGATACGACGAGCGTACGTTCGCATTCGCTCGTCGTTGCGAATTTTCGTAGCGCTGGATCAGGCCCATAGTGCGGTCGTAAAGAGGTGTTCCGTACATCCACACACTCCTAAGGTCTGTACGCGAGTGGTAGGATCCCTTCCGCACTCATGTACAGATTTCTGGAACCATACAATCCTTTTTTTTACCTCAAAAAGAGAATGGGAAATAGAATGTATCAAGCACTTTCATTGCTTCTGGGTTCAGGATATACATGTAAAGTGGATAACACAAAATGCCCTTTTAACTTTCAAACGTCATACACCAAGACAAATAACAATATTCCGAGCCACCAGCACTAATAAATGCTACAATAATTCATTCTTTTCTAATACATACGTATGCATAAACTGTATGACCAATGTATGGATAACCAAGTCCTGAAAAAACAATAGTGTCAGAAGAGAAAAGTTATTTCAGAGTATCGTGAAATGGTGACTATATATACAGCCATCTGAGGTGGTAGATGCTAACATAGTAGAACAATGTAAACATGCTTGGTTTAAATATAACAATGCAGGTCCTTTGCCCTATTACAATGCCGTCTTATGAGTGATTCATTCTATGATGCATTACGCATATCTAATGCGATTGAATAATTTACTACAACAGTGATATTTGTTCATGCATATATATTTAACTTATGTTTAAATGATACAAGACGCAGTGATGCCCGTAGAATTCAAAGTTGCCATTCATCTCTTTTGTTACATTTGTTTCTAATACTCGTTTTCGGTAACCCAGGTCTCTTCTAGTAGGATTTAAGTATATTGTAGCCATTCTATAGTTAGAAACAAAATTAATAAGTTTTGTTTTGTGTCTCTTTGTAAATCCTTTGCGATTCAGGTGCCGCCTTGATTGAGCTCCTGCGGTCTTCTCTGATTGGCAGCCGGCAGGATAAATACACGGGCAGTATTCACCTGACTCACACCCTTCTACGACGAAGCTCAGGCGAAACGCGCGGGTCAGGACTCCATTTCTGCCTCCATATGCACTGGAGACGGAGATCACAAGATGGGATCCTTTTAAGTAATCGATCATTACTGCATACCAGACCCATACCTCCAGGGGAACCTGTAGGGCAAGTATACTGCCTAGGAATAGGCGAAGCGCAGGCCGTGAGGCCGCTATGGGGGGTGTCAATTTAGGGATAGAACTAGCCTCCGTTATGGGTCGCAGTATTTAATCTTTTGTATTACCTGGTATTCCTGTCTTGCTTCTTACTGATTGTTAGGTATTAAAATCTTTTTATATATTTCGCCATACCTATATGTACTTAGCAGTACTTTATTAGATTTAATAATACCTCAAATATTGATGTGGTCAATTAAATAATATTTGTAATCTGATCTATTTGTTGAATAAATTTACAAAGATTTATAAAAAATATTTTTGGACATTCAGTGCCCTTTCTAAAAGTTTTACTTTTGAGTTGCCATGTCTGTGTGTTGACTCGAGATTTGCATATTTCTGAATGATTTTAAAACTTTAAGGTGCACCTCCCAATATAGGGAGTACGTATTGTGTCCTGTGATATTAAGCTGTGTTAATTTGTTTGTTTGTGTTTAAATATAACAATATCAGAAATCTTGAACTAAACTGAGAGTCCAGTAGAGTTTAGGGTCAGTATAGTTTAATAAACAATTTTGAAGACTGGATGATCTGTGTGGCTCTTATCTGTCGTCACTTTCTGTGTTTCTGTGTCATCAGTATACATTAGTAAAACTCCCTCCAAGGATGAATGCAAGCGAGTAGCGAGAGTGGAGCCAGTGGAGCTGGTACGGGTGATGGCAGACCAAAGAGGTGCCACAAAGCACAGCCAAGTTCCATCTCCAAATCCCTTACATACTAGTATTACTTGTGGGATAATATTAGGGGTCTGGGAATTACACATATAATATATGTGGGGTATTTTTTTATTATTATTACTATTATTATTATTGTTATTATTATTATCATCGTTTATTTATAAGGTTCCACAAGGTCATACAAAAAAAGTATAGACATAAAGAGAAGGGATGGACAGCATAGTACATAATAAAATACAATATAAAAATATCACAAAAATACAACAAAGTGAAGCAAGCACAGACAGCAAGGCAAAATGTGATGTCAAGCTGAGACAGAGTAGGGAGGAGGGGATAGAGCGCAGTGAGAGGTTGAGAGGGAGCTACCAGGTGGTGACAGGGTAAAAGGGTAGCAGAGGGGGACAAGAGTGTATGTAGTGTGTGTGGAGTTGTGGGGTAGGGAACAACACTAGGGGCCCAATTCAATTAGTTTCACACCCGCTTTATTTGCAGTGCAAAGTTAATGCCGCAAATTTTTTCTTGGAGATTTTTATGAGCACTCCATAGAGGTGTACATAAAAAACGTCACTTTTCCCATACCGTAAATGACAGGAAAAAGCGCAGCGCAAGCTTTTTCCCGTCATTGCTCTTAATTGAATCGGGCCCTAGGATAGAGGGCCCTGCTCATGTAAGCTAACACACCCAAGTGGGAGAGACACTTAAACATACTGGAGCATGGCTGCCGATAAATGCCATTGGCTGCGATACCGTGTGAGAACAATGCAGTATTCGGCACACACCTTACTTAGTATAGGTATCTGGCCACAGATTTAACATCCATACGTAAAAAGAGCAGGAGGAGCGCCCTGATCACAAAATTCCAAACTCATATGTTGAGGCAAACGTACAACTCCCACAAACCTTAATCCGGCACTGTTTATCATCCCAGAGGCATAAACCTGCATTCTGAGGGGAATCCTTGTATAAGTAGAGTGCACTTAACACATGGGGCCCGATTCAATTAGCTAAATATCGTTCGCCGGCGTATTTTTAACGAAATTTTTTTTTAAATTACAGCCGATATTTTTTTTCCTATTAAATTATTTTTTTGCGTTAAAAAAATACGTTTAATTTAAAATTCGCCCCTATGAGAGGTGCGGATTTTTAACGCTGCCCTATCTTGTGCCCCAACAGGGCATGCTGATGCTTGTAGAACTACAAGCATCAGCATGCCCATGGATGCCAGGTGTTGTAAGGCTATTAAGTGCAAGACAAAGCCAAGTCACTCTGATTACATACATATTTTGCCAGCAAAAATCATCTTCAGCCTGAACATATCTGTGCAGGTTCACTTATTCCCCACCTGTCATAGTTATCAAATCCAGGAGCTGAAGAACAGTGACAGATACAGCAGGAAGGCTTTGGAGGGTGATTATTTTCATTCCTGAGGACATGCTGTGTTGGGGTAAGGGTTTTACTTGAAGAAATAAAGGAATTGGTCTTATCACATATTACAGGAATGGCCCCTGTAGATAGCCCTCATACACACATTTTACATTAATGTTGAAAATTACACCCACTGCTTTGTTGGACTTATATATTGGAGTGAGAAGGGTGAAATACACCTAATAAATACTACATTTACGTTTTATATTTGATGCTGAATATTACATCTACTGCAGTGTTGGACTTTAAAAATCAGAAGTCCTAAATGTGGAAGGGTGAAGCATACTATATATTAGAGAGAGTGTAAATTTAAGTGATCTTGTGATTAGAGTCCGTCCATCAGTTTGAAAGATTTGAAATTCATATTGATTGATTGCAAAATTTCGATCTTAAACTTGGGAATCTAAAATATTGGCTTTATACCTAAAGCTGCCCATACACTAGAGCGATTATCAGCCCGATCACCCAATTATTGGGTGATCAGGCAAATAATCGCTCTAGTGTATGGTTCAGATCAATTTTTGAAACGCCAAATAGACGTACCAGAAACGCTCTGCTGCGATTATTTGGTCTTTTGACATGTTTGATTTAAATCGGGAGAAAGCTCCCAATATTTTAAGGGAGCCATCAGCAAGCTGAATGGCTCCCTATTCTTCAAAGTTGCTGCTGCTTTATATCTATGTACAAAGCTGCTCTGAAGGTATACTTTACAGCTGTCAGAGCAGCATAGTACATAGATATACAGCAGTGGCTATTGCAGGCAGTAATACAGATAACAATCAGCCGAAGCTGCGCTTCACACAGCGCGGATTCGGCTGATCCCTGTCTGTACTACTCCTGCAATAGCTGCTGCTGTATGTATGTGCAATGCTCCTCTGACAGCTGTAAAGTATACCTGCAATGCTGTCACAGCAGCTTTGTACATAGATATAAAACAGCAGCAGTTGTGAAGAATAGGGAGCCATTCAGCTTGCTGATTGGCTCCCTTAAAATATCGGGAGCTTTCTCCCGATTTAAATCAAACATGTCAAAAGACCAAATAATCGCAGCAGAGCGTTTCTGGTACGTCTATTTGGCGTTTCAAAAATTGATCTGAACCATACACTAGAGCGATTATTTGCCTGATCACCCAATAATTGGGTGATCGGGCTGATAATCGCTCTAGTGTATGGGCAGCTTTAGGTATAAAGCCAATATTTTAGATTCCCAAGTTTAAGATCGAAATTTTGCAATCAATCAATATGAATTTCAAATCTTTCAAACTGATGGACGGACTCTAATCACAAGATCACTTAAATTTACACTCTCTCTAATATATAGTATGCTTCACCCTTCCACATTTAGGACTTCTGATTTTTAAAGTCCAACACTGCAGTAGATGTAATATTCAGCATCAAATATAAAACGTAAATGTAGTATTTATTAGGTGTATTTCACCCTTCTCACTCCAATATTTAAAGTCCAACAAACCAGTGGGTGTAATGTTCAACATTAATGTAAAATGTGTGTATGAGGGCTATCTACAGGGGCCATTCCTGTAATATGTGATAAGACCAATTCCTTTATTTCTTCAAGTAAAACCCTTACCCCAACACAGCATGTCCTCAGGAATGAAAATAATCACCCTCCAAAGCCTTCCTGCTGTATCTGTCACTGTTCTTCAGCTCCTGGATTTGATAACTATGACAGGTGGGGAATAAGTGAACCTGCACAGATATGTTCAGGCTGAAGATGATTTTTGCTGGCAAAATATGTATGTAATCAGAGTGACTTGGCTTTGTCTTGCACTTAATAGCCTTACAACATGACTATTATTATTTTGATTAGTAGCAATAATAAAACACATAACTGCAGTCGTGTTCACGCAAGAGCCACATCACCCACCCAGTCTGACCAGTTGCTTTCTAAGCCACACTTTAGTCCCATTTGAACCCCAATTCAGTTCATGATCTAGAATATCCATATATTCAGCCCAAGCACATCCAATATGCCAGTCTCCACCATCCCAAAAGGATGGCCACTCTATCCACCAACCACACATTTGGTGAAACAATCCCTCCACACACCTCCCCTACCCCAGCCCACACACATGTCTCTTATTTCAACCACTACCTCCACCCTGGACCAGCGTGATGCGGTAAGTGGGGGATATGCAGTGCAGGAGGACCCCAAGCTGGAAAAACGACCTCCCCGCTCCGCACCAGTCTCCCCCCCTGAAATGGATGCCACTGTTGAGCATTGTAAGGTGCTCTCACCACTCAGCACCCATTCACCTTGGCTGCACTGCTGTGCCTGTCACATTGTGCTCTCCATCCCCTCCTGTATACTCACTGAATGATGCTGTTGTGACCTAAGGTCAAAATGGGGCATATTGGAAGGGCGACAAGTTTTCGATAAATAAATACATTCATTTAATATGAACATTTTTGTTGTTGGGTTAAATTGTCACATCACATTGAAAATAAAAGAAAATATTTTCAATTTGTGTAAATTGAGTAATATAGCATACATTGTATTTTGTTTTATGTTACATCCAATTGTTAGTATCGAAATCTCATTAGTCAAAAAATTTACTCTTTATAGTCAAATGCAGAAGTTCCTGTTTCTGGAACCCTCCCAGCTGATGATGGGGTGTCTGACACCAGCCATCTTGGTGGGACAGTCCTGAGTATACAAAGGCTCCATGGTCTGTTCTTGAAGCAGGAGTATCTACCTACCATTATTGCATTCAACCTTACCTATATTTGTTAAGATAATAGGAATGGGTTGGAGAGTGGTCTACCATTGTCTAGAAAAATATCCAGGCCAATGGTACTCTGGTAATGTACACAATGGGGGTGTAATTGAGGAAATCCACTATGCAAATCCTGCATGTCTCTGAACTTAATACATTGCTTGATTTGTCTGAGTCCTTACAAGTATTAGAAGAAAACACTGAATGAGAATCCAATAAAACCTTAGTGTTCACATTTAAACTAATTACAGATCAATTTAGATCCGACTTAATGACAGGAAAGACAAATAATAGGGGGTCAGGTGCTGGCTAGTTCCTACTACAGATGTGTCTTTCTAAACCATAGTCATCATTCAAGTCACATGACCAGCTAATTGTCGGCTCTGTAACTATTTTGGTTTTGTCAATGAGTTTGCATTTGCTCAGTGGACCATGTCAGGTTTCCAGCCACGGCAGCTACACTTCAAGAATTAGTGCAGATATGATTTCTCGGCTCTGTAAGTGTTTACAGAGATCAGGTCATTGTAGAAGGCTTGCTGTGCTACTGGAATAAGACACAATAATATATAATTATAGGCACACAAAGGACACAGGAATAGATCTGCATACGTCACCCTGCCTCCAGGGTTATCTGTGTTTAATCATTATGGGTTTGGATGTTTGCAGTCACATTGTTAAAATTCTGCATTTGCTTTATGCATATTTTCCATCTTTCATATCCTGCTGAAGTGTCGCTTTGATATCCGATGTCTCATATTTGGAACAAAAAAAGGGCCAGACAAGCCAGGTTTGTTGATACAGATTGGATAACTTTTAGACAAAGATCACAGATGCTCCAGAGAGTACTTTATAGGGGAAATATAATTTCCGATGCTTACAATTTAGCATTAATAAAAACCAGTTTGTACAAAATTCTTATCTATAAGTATTAAAAGTTTTATTTTTTATAAAGTCCTCTTTGCAATTTTTTACTTAATTCATTGTTTTCCTTACTTTAATCTATCAGTTCTTTTCGAGACGCTTTCTGTATATTTCTGGACAAACTAACAAAATATTTTGAACATTTGTCTCATTGCAAGTGTATTCCATCCCAGAAAAGTATTTCATTAAAGATTAGTGATGATAACAATTATAATATTACATTACAAAGGATAGAGAATTCTGCTACTGAGAGCTTCTGATCTAGACAAAATGGTAGCATTTAGCAGCTATACAGAACAAAATCTAGGTAAAAGCAAGAAAGTAGCTACCATAAAAATTTCATCCAGCCTGAAATTCTAACCCTTTTTTAAGTGACCAGAAACAGGTGACAATAAATCTAGCCAATGGAGACTTGTGCTATTAGGAATCATATCCACTGATATCCCACCCAAATTGCCTTTTGCCCTGGATTCCCAGAGCTGAAAGAAACACCACACCACTCACTGTCAGACACACAAGAAGGTTCACTTCAGTAAAATTTCAACGTGATGACAGACGTTGAGCGTTGGTGAAAATGAAGAAATACTTAAATAACATCATTAAAGTAACGGGGGGAAAAATATTTAAAAAAAGGTGAGGGGTGTAATTTTTATTTGTCCTGCTAGATTTTTCTGTTAGCTGATAAAGGGGTTGGCTGAGTTGTGTATAAATTAGTTACTTTTTAATCAGCAGTAAACATTCATAAAATGAGCACAATTGCGGTCTTAAACACAGCCACGCGCATCCTTTTAGATTGCTTGGACATTCCACTTTTGACAATGCACCTAAACTGGGACATGATGAAGTACTAGTAGTGATGGTTGTCTAGAGGGTAGTAAGCAAAACATAAGCAAAAAAAAAAAATCATATGAAACTTTAATATAATAAATGTTTATAGAGTGGTTCAAATGATCTTGGAATGATTCCATTCTTCTTTATTAAGGACATTTTTCAGTACTGGTGTGGATGTCTGGGAGCTGTCACAAAACGCGGGACTTACCACAGCAAGAGCCGCCTGTGAGCGGCTCTCTCCAGGCGTGCCCGCTCTCTGCCTCCAGGCAGGTGCCATTCTCAGTAGTGGCAGCTTCCTACCTGATATCCACCACATGTTTCCCTGTGGCTTGCTGGCCCCAAACACCGCTGTCCCCGGTGCATGGGCACTGCCATCTTGGATCTGTGCACATGATCTGCAGCAGCCAAACAGAATCAAGCCAGAAGAAGCACATGATCTGACTCAGTCAGGGCGTCCTATATAAACCCAGAGCACTGTATCCACAGTACCAGAACAACTTAGTCTCCCAAGGTGCCTGGTTGCAGTAGTGCTGTGCTGCTATTGTTCTCCTGCTGATCCAGGTCAAGTCTGTGCACTGTTCCAGTCCAGTCTATGTACTGATCCAGTCAAGCCTTGAATCAGTTCAAGGCTAGTCAAGTTCAGTCCTGGTCCAGCCCAGTTCTGGTTTAGTCCAGGTCAAGTCAAGTCCAGTTCAGGTCAAGTCCAGTCCATTCCTGGTCTAGTCCAGGTCAAGTCCAGTCCAGGCTGAAGTATAAACCGCACTAAACCTCAATATATTAATATAGGAAAAAACTCCCAATCCAGAGATGCAAGGATGAAAGGTTCACATACGAATAGCACAATAAATTAGGTAACTATAAGATTGTAGTCCCTAAAGCAACCTTTTTCCACCATGCACTCTT
>WWET01003332.1:57529-71598 GCA_011038615.1 Limnodynastes dumerilii | reverse complement strand
TGTTAATATAAATATGTGTTTATATATATATATATATATATATATATATATAAAAAAAACTAATTTTATAAACGGAGTATATTTAGAAACAAAATGACTTTCATACAATATAGGGAACGTTAAAAAGGTTTCTTTGTAGATATCTTTTTTAGTCTCTAATCTGTGTACTGTATACATACCAAGAGAGAATATTTCCCAAAGCAGGATGCCAAATGACCACACATCACTCAGAGTCGTATAGAGATTATCAAAGATACTTTCTGGTGCCATCCATTTGACTGGGAGGAAAGTCTGTAAAGCAAGAATCATGGTCAGCTTAGCGTACAATATAAGAAAACCTATAAATGACATTCCATACTAATATTTACATTTCAGGACTATTTTTTCTGCACTTGTTAGTCTTAAGGCAAAATGCAGCAGAGACAGACTTTGGGAGTGGTTGAGTATAAGGCTCTAAACACAGCTTAGGGTTAGCTGATGAAGGAAAGATTTCATGTAATTTACTTGGAACTGCATGTTCTCTAAACACCACAGCTCTAAAATCAAACGTGGTTTTGGTAATTATAATCTTCTATGTTAGATTGTAAAAGACAAGTGGTAGTGATACGTACACTGCCCTTTGAAACATAATTGGAGTCATGCATAATGTCTCTAGCCAGACCAAAGTCACATATCTTCACAATCTTCCCTTGCGCCAGAAGGACATTGCGGGCGGCCAAGTCACGGTGAACACACTGCAGGGACAGAAGAATATACAGTGAGATTGGGATCCTTGGAATGTAGAAAACAAAAAAAATACTTCCATGTGTTATACTTACATTCTTAGATGCTAAGAACTCCATGCCGCGGGCAACCTGGTAAGTGATACTGAGTAAGTCAAGAAGCGTCAAACCCTCAAAGCCGTCATCTGAAAGGAGGTTTTTCACTTCTGTTTAAAAAGCAAACAAACAAAGCAACGGTTTATTTTCCATCTGTCTTTGAACTGAATATAAATGAAGCTGATGATTATTGTTTATCAATCAACTTTCCCTTCTATTAGAGTTCATTTTATTGCTGTTACAAGGCTAAATATGGGCACGTAACACTGAAACTAACATACATTTGGATTCTTGTATAAAAAGACGGATCCAAATGTACGTACACAGCCTGTATGTTCGCAGCCTTGCAGCTATGAAGTGTGGACTTTGGTATCCTATATTCCACATGGAGGCGATTAGTACACTTCCCCTATATCTTCTTTATTTGAAAGGTAGTTACGAGAACCGTACCTATGTAAGTATTCTATATGGAAGCCAAGCCCTTACTGTTGCAATGTAAATATATATTCCCACCCACCATGTGTATCTGGTATGCATGGTGAATGGTCCAGGCCCCTTTGCAGCATATGCAGAATTCCTTTTACTGCACATGTGCAATTCATACAGACGATTTACGTACAACAGGAAATCTATTGTTTAAAACTATAATTAGGAACCAGTAGCACTTAGTTAAGATACCCACTAAATAATAAAGTATACCCATGCTAATACAGAAAACTTTCTTTTACAATGGATGAAAGGCAGGTTTTCTATTCCATCTCAATCCCATTTACCTGACATAGGCTTCTTCTTGTACGAGGCTGGACGGTCATACAGAGACCTCTGAATGTCAGAGTACTTGGATGCCTCGTTCATCTCAAGCATTGGAACGTACTGTGTGGTATCAGCCTGTTTCATGTCCATATAGTCACCATTATTTTCAAAGGACAAAATGACATAGCTGGAATACAAATAGAAAAACTTGCTGAATGGGGACCTCCATTGGGTGTAGATGCAAATCATGCTACAGAAGATATATTAAACGTACAGTAGTAAAGTATATCAAAATAAATCCTAAAACTTTACCTTTTATAAAACAAACCTCTACTATGGCCAATACAAATCTAATTGGCATGGCTGAAAATATATTGATCCTCTACCAACCACCTTGACTGGACCCCAAAAGATCCACCACATAGAATTTGGACAGGGACAGACGCAAGGTGTGCACAATGAAAAACGTATACCCCTTTCACACCAAAAGCCTAGGTCCTACATGGTATAATGTTTTACCAGTGTTGAATCCATTCACACAGCACCTTTGTCCCGGCTAAATCCCTGGTCGCTGCCTTTCACACTGGACCCATGTCTGCAGAGGCAGAGAGCGATTCCCATCCCCCAATTTACATACTTTCAATGGAACCCAGGTTCAATTACCCAGGAACGCCCTTTCACAGGGCAGTGTAACTGGGTCCAACCCGGGAATAACCCTGGTGTCGATCAGGGTTGCAGACCCAGGGCTCACGGCCCGGGTTGACCCATTCACACTAACATTCGACCAGGGATGTTCCCGGGTCCATGCCTTGGTGTGAAAGGGGTATTACTGTAAATACATAAAACAAAAAACTCATACAATTATTCAATCTAATAAAAAATAGGGTAGAGTGACGGTAGATGGAGCTGAATTTATACCTTCTTGTACTCTCGTCAACTGGGTTAAGACCAAAGATATCCAGATCTTTCTTTTGCTTCTCTGGATATCGAGTCTGAAAGTTATCACGGTTCTTGTGCAGATAATTCACCAGATCTCCATAAAAGCAGTATTCTGTAATAATGTAGATGGGGCCTGCAAGATAACACACCATTTGTTATGGTTATCAGTTCATACTAGAATTGCATGTGTTGTTGCAATACACCATAAGTATCTCTCTGCACATTATACAATAGTCTTAGCAGTGGAGGAGCCTTCACAAGTCAGTCTCCAGAGCAGAATTTGCACAAAGATAAAGAGACATTTCATGCCTTTCCTAGACATGGAGGTTGTACTACTTCAATAGTGTAGAAAGATAGGCATATCTATAATGGGTGCAGGGTGTGCAGTGCACACGGGCCCCTCAGAACAGGAGGTCCCGTGGCACACAATCTATACCTAAATCTAGGCCTTAGGGGCTAGGGGGGGGCATGTACAAATCCTGCACAAGGGCCCCCTCACTTCTTAAAATGCCCCTGGTAGAAATGATTATATCTGAACAAAACTGATAAAATATTTCTATTGTATCATTGCCCTGTCCAAGTATTGAAGTAAAGATCCATGAAAACTGTCCTCTGCGTCTTGCTTAGATGCTTGCTGGCCTGTGGACCAATCTATATGGGCTAATAAGTAAGACTTTCATGTGTCTCTGTGGCAGGAACATTCTGTGGGGTAGGACATCATTTCTGTTACTTTTATTCCGCTATGTCATACCTGATTTGGTGCATGCCCCCAATAAGTTGACTATGTTCAGATGAGCTCCGAGATGGGTCATTATCTTTAGTTCTGACATCAGAGCCTGCTTCTCACTTGATCTAGCAGTGGCTAAAGTGTAAGAAACAAATAAACACATTCAGACTAGCTCCAAATAGATTGTATATAAGTTTTGTAAAACTCATCAATCAAACTTATGATAGATACATACGTTTAAGCATTTTTACAGCTACTTTCATCACAGACTGGGAACGACTAAGTCCATATGCAGTGCCTTCCACTACTTTCCCAAAGGCCCCGGATCCAAGGATTCGACCTATAAATTGTAAAATTAAATATTTTATTTTGTTCTACTTGGTGCCAACAAATAAAATAACCTATTCCCTACAAGCCTAAATATAAGCATCCACATTACATACAAAGATAATAGATATGATATATTTTGTATATATTGTATATATTTTTTTTTATTAATTAACAGGGTTTTATATACTGCCAACAGATTACGTAGCGCTTTACAGGGAATAATTCACATTCACAGCTATTGGGGATGTATTCTAAATTCCCTTAACATTTACCCACACACACACACACACACACACACACACACAGTCTAGGGTCAGTTCAGTCTACAGCCAATTAACCTGCCAGCATGTTTTTGGAGTGAGAGAGAAAACCCTCATGGAAAAATGTTTTAGTACCAGTAATTAATGCCTCCCAGCACCAAAATGATAACTAAGCTTATATATGCAGCTTTATAAACACATTTCAATGTTTTTGGAATATACTTTTAATAAGCATTGCTTTCCAACATCGAACCCCACTCCTTGCAACCCCAACAAAATGTCAGGTCTGCAATTAAAATGACTAATTCCCTTACCAAGAACAAGTCCATCCCTTTGAAATTCCCATCGCGAATCATAAGGCAGTTGCATTGGGTCTACATAGATATACTCATGACCATCTGGACTTATTGACTCAATGACTCGCCATCTTATCTCATATCTTGGTTTCTAGAAAAAAAAGACATCTAATATGAAGATTCTGCACAATGGACCTTTTCAGCGCAAGACTGAATACGAGAATGATCTCCTACCTGTTTCCATATGATGACAAGAACGATAAGGGATATGATGACTATCACCAGTAGAACCAGCACTGCAGCCGCCACTGTTAGTTCTGAGCGTAGAGCTTTGAAGAACAGTGATATTGTTAAGCTACAATTCAAATCAACATCAAATCAACAAACATAGAGTGAGTCTAGTACAGGCCTCCCGAAGGATATCCGTATTCACAGATGCGTTTGTTCAAAAGTACACAATTATACGCACGCACGTAGCAAGCCAACACCCATGACACTCCCCTCTCACAGCCGTGCAATCGGAGACTTACGCCTCCATAGACCACCATTAACTTTACATGTGTACTTACGTGCGTATATGTCTTCTGTGCGATCTTAAGCGTTCATTTAAATGCCCCCCCCACTTTCATGTAAATTTTCACGTCTGTATTTCAACCCCGCCCCTCCGTACGTATGTCACCAAGTGTGATTCACATGTCCGTGCCTAAAGCACTTACGTGCGTATATTCAACGTAACTTATGTAAATAGAGTTACTACACATGCGCAGTTCATCCGATCCTAAAAATACGCACACGCAACTCCACCTGAAAACGGATCTGTGAATACGACCCTTCCTCACTACTTTGCAGCTGTGAATAACTGTATATTAAAACTAACGTGTATTGCTTATTCAGTTATTATGTCCATCATGAATAAAAGTAAGTAAGTGACTACCTCTATGTAAATAAAAAGTTATGGTACAATTTTCAACAGAAGCAAATATTTTAAAAAAAAATTATTACTAAACTACATACTTGGTGCCACCAATTTCAGCTCCCTTGCAGCAACGTCAATTTCATTCTTTGCTATGCAGCGGATTGCCAATGTCTCTTCCACTTTATTGAAGGTCACCTGACTTTCCACTCTGTTCTCATTGTCCTGATGAGTCTCCATAATGATTTCTGACCCATTGGTTACCAAGATGGACCATGAGGATTCATTATTACACCTGCAAAAATAAGGGATGTTTATTATTAGCAACAAGCCCGTGTTTTGTAATTGGTGGATTAAATAATCAAATTTGAATATTTACCTTTTTATATCTTTGCAAATCAACCATTCCACATCAGGAAGAGGCATCCCTTTAGCTAGACATTCCACTGTTTGTTGACCAGATGCCCCGTGGTGATCATCCACCAATTGTAAGATTGAAGGAGGAACTGCACAGAGTTGTAATTGCATATGTTAAATAACAAAACATTTTAAGTTAAATATGTTTTAGAGTTACTGGAACTCAATGTTAAAGACTAACAGTATATGATGAAATGATATAATAGGCACAATAGAAAGTAAACTCAAGTTCCAAACCTAAAACACAGTTATTTGCCTCTTCTAAAAAAGAGGATAAATGTTATATATGTACCTTTAATTTTCAACTCAAACGAGTATGTTTTAGTTGCCGCATCATTCTGTACAACAAGTGTGTATATTCCACTGTCCTCTTCTTTGGCACGGATGAGATTCAATGTGCTTACATACCTGCCAAAAGCAAAAACATGATATCATATAAAGGGTTTCACATGTAATAATATATACACCGTACATTATATTTTGTATAATCACATGTAATACAATACTTTAACGGCTGGCAAGAACAGAACTTACTTAGCTTCCCGCGTTCCAATGGTGCTGGTCGTGATTTCGGTTAGGCTGTCATTCAATGTTATGTTGTCTTTTAGCCAGGTGACTTTTGGTGGTGGATAGGCGTGAACAAGCACCGAAAAACTCTTCACTTCATGGATTTTTGCAAATTCCAATAAGCCAAAGTTGGGACTCATGTTTAAAATCCCTGTATCTGGAGATTGAAAAATAAATAAATGAATAAACATAGTAAGGGTCTGCTATAAACACAACCAACACCAATACTGCTAAAAACATCAATAAGCAATTATTTCAAAGTTGAAGTCTTCAGTCTATGGATGTAATTGATACTTACCATAAACAGTTATGTTTATTTTCTTTACTTCTTTGGTATCCCTTATAGCATGGATAACGGCACACTCATATTCCCCAGCATCCTTCACTGTAATATTGGGTATGGTCAATGTATGTTCCAACCTGAGTTGAGGCTTCTTGGTTTCTTCAACTTTTTTAATGCCGCTTCTTCTCTGTAATCACAATAAACATATGTGAACCTAATATAGTGATATAAGTAATAATGATAGTTTATTATAGGGTCATTATTTTGTTATACTGATAATTTTTGGGAACTAAGCTGCTTATTTTTCCCCAGTAAGGACAGGGCCTGATTGAGGGTCATGTGGGCCTTGGGCTTAAAATTGTCAAGGGCTCATATTATACAGTATGCTTTGGAAGATCAATCAGTCCCTGACATTCATCCTTATGCACTGCAGTGGGGGGTCTGGAGATCTGCAGTGTGTGGGGGCCTACTTTTAGATAGAGGCTTGGGACTGTGGGGCAGACCCAGAACAACGTTTTTGTGACGTAAAAATGTTGTGTAAATTAGTTTGAGGGGGTGTGCCATTTTTTATGTTAGCCATTGTTAATCTGGCCCTGAGTAAGGATCAGAATTTGCAAAGTCCATAACCAGTTTAGGGACTGATCCAGAATTTAGGAGGACATGAAAAAACAGGAAGCTTTGCACATATTGCACCAAAACCATGTTTTCTAACTAAACTCTAAGTTACAGGTTACATAAAGTTACGCAGTATGTGAGTTTATTGGGCAAAGTATTTTTCCTGCATGCAAAAAAATCCTGAAATTCATTTGTACCTCTCACATTCTAAACAGTTTTGGTCAGGTCCACACTTACACTTGTTTTACCCTTACTGTCAAACGCTGGATCAGCCGCCCCCATATTTGTGGGAAGTAATTTGCACCCAGATTTAGTTCCATCAGATGCCAATTCCCCTCAGGATTTACAAGGTGAACATGTCCTCCTCTGACAATTGCCTACCTCTTGTCCAGGATAAGTCCACTGCAAATCAACCACCTCGGTTTCCAGTACAACGCAGGAAAGAGTAATGGTTTCTCCTGATCTGAAAATTGTTTTTGGAGCCTGCATCTCCACACTGATGTTATTACTTGCTGCAACACAAAACAGTAATGATGTTTAAACAAAGTCATCGGAGAAGCAAATGGAACAAAGTTTAGATTTCAGAACAATCACATGACTAAAAAAGAAAGATGAGTATTCTTACTTACTCACAAACTTTTATTATGTAGTACATTTTCTTTAGGCTTATTATGCACATTGTTTTATTACCAAGATTTCTTTAATTAATTTGTGGCATAGGCATGCTCATTAATGTAAAACTGTTTACAAAAATATTTAAATGTAAAAGATCCAAGACGAAGAAAATCTTATTATATCTAAATACAAAATTATCATATTCCTCCCAATAACCACTAAAAATGCCTTATAAGATTGCATTCCTTGTACTCTTTTAGCTGCAATGAGTTAAAGAACACACAGGGGCTGACCAGGAATGAGAGAGTATCAGCAATAAGAGGTGCATGTCTTCCTTTTTCAGTTGAACTGGGAAGCACCATCTCTCTTGTCTAATTCTCTCTGCTCAGTTTGCATGTGCCTCCTCTTAGTTAAAGAAGGTTTTGCCAAAGTGCACCATTACTCTCAACAAGATCCGCAATGTCTGTACTAATAGTAATTTGCATTGAGGATCATTTGGATATTGTATGTACCTTTCCATGTTTGTAGGATAAAATCGGCTGTTCTGAAGACCTTGCCATTGATGGTTGTTTCACAGATATAGGAACCTGATAGAAAGTTTGCCACAAAGCCTTGTTTGCTGTCGTAGAAAGCATTTACTGTCTTGTCCTGCTCCTTGTTCCTTAGAGTCACCTGGCTGGTTGGATCGGTGGTGCGGCATGGAATGATAGCAGTCTCCTCTTCTTCAACCACAATGAAATGATCCAGCATAACAGAAGGAACAAATGGGATTGTAGGATCTGGAAAAAAAAGTCATAGTTCAATATCCAGGTCAAACAAGTATTTACACATCCATGGCACAAGTTTACATATTTTGTTGTAAAGGTACAAACCTGGAATATAAATATAGATCTCAGCACCTTCAATCTCTTCAGCCTGAGTATGGTTGTAATAGCAGGTGTAGGTTCCTGTGTGATAGGCAGAAGTGTTCCTTACTTCTAGCACTGACACAAAGAGGCCGCTATTGTTCTCCTCACTGTGAATGTCAACATTGTCATCGCCATCTTCTTCACTGTCATAGGTGGGATAAAGCCAGTTCAGCTCACTTTCACCTGTGCACCTTACTGAAAAGTGGTCATTCAACTGTACCACCATTTCCTCAATTTCTGGGGATATTACTGGTAGAGGGTGTTCACCATAAATGAACCATGGACCTAGAAGTTAACAGAGACAATGATAAGCCTATGCACCAATGTTACTCATGTCAGTCTTGTTCTGATCTTCAGGAAGTACAATGGTCAGGAGAGGCAAAGTCTCCTGTTCATACAACTGCTTTACCCAGTGTTATGTGCAGAAAGCCAACTTCCCATGTCAGTAGTAGAGATGTTACTTTAAACTATGGACACAGAGGGGTTGATCCAGACCTTAACAAAAATCGCAAGTAGCCTGCGTGCCATGAAACTGATCTTAAATGGCTTATATAGGATCTAAAGGCATATGTAACTGCAGGGCTTGACTCTAGGTAAGTACAGCAGGTAGCGTACTTACACAGTACAGCCGAGTGGCTTCCCAGACACATTGCCTTTCACCAGCACTCCCAGCGTAGGGAACTTTACTGTACTGTATGTAATGTGTAGTGGAAATAAGGGTTTATGTTTTGTGTGAGTTCTTCTGTACTAAATGTACACTTTTTACTAAGCCCCTCCATGCATAAGCAGCATTCCTATACCTTTTGTTTCATATTTGGAAGGTACAATTTTAACACAATGATCCGGATTCACAGTTAGGTAGTTTTTGTCTTACGTACATTGTTTTAAGAATTGAGCTACTACGCAAGCGTAGGAGCTTATTTACACTATCTACAGACCATATCTGTACGTAGATTACGTAAGCGCAGTCTTTAGACAACAACGTAAGACAAAAACTACATAACTGTGAATCCGGACTAATGATCTGCTATAGACTGTGTGTGGAGTGTCAGCTGGCAAAAGCTTTTTGGGGCTGGTGCAAACCTTTTTATCTCAGCATTTGGGTCTGCGGTGGAAACTGTATAATTGTGTCTCACTATACATTAATTATGTCCCTCCCCCTAAACACCCCTCTAAACGCAAATGGTCGAAGCAGTGACTATCTTTTGGGTCTGGATTGCCGTAATTGTGAGGGAATTTTATCAGGGTCAAAGAACACAGAAATGCACTATAACATCACATTCATTGCTATCAAGTTTATATCCCAACATTTGAAGATTACAGACATGTGCCTACCAATAATAAGGAAACATCCCAATATTAGGGATGCCCTTGAGACATCTGCCATTATTCCTGGAAACTGCAATAAAACAAAAGAGAATTACAATAAATACATGTATGCATATGCCACAATAAAGTTATTTCAATAAAAGTCACATAGCAACCTATTAACCTTAATTTCATTTATTAAAGTTAGCATATGATGATTGTTAATGTTATGTCGTGTTAGCTGTGATGCATCTGTTTGTAATATGAGCTTTCGAAGCATTCGGAGTGAGACTGATTGTTTCAGATAAACATGTAAATCTATTTCCATTACGCAGACAAATTAATAATTGTGCAAAGGCAGAAATGAGTATTAAGAATTGTGCTTATCTTTAGAAATGACATATTATTTGCAGCTGTTTTCCTGCCTAATAAGATTTATATTTGATGCGTAATGCTTGGAAGAGAGCAAAATGTGCAATGAAACATTAAAAACATTTAAAGTAAATGCCATACAGTCCATGTACATTTTCTCATTCCATTCAATGAAACATTTTAAAGGGTTATTTATGTGACCGGTAACGATGCTAAGGAAAAGATGGAATTGTGGGATTGTATTTACAGATCTGTTGTCACGTGGAGTTGTGTGCGTATTTTTAGGTACGTTTTATCTGCGCATGCGTAGTGACTTTATTCACGTAAGTTATGTAGAATATACGCACGTAAGTGCGTTAAGCACGGACATGTGAATCGCACTTGGGGACATACGTACGGATGGGCGGGGAAAATTTACATGAAAGTGGGTGGGGAGAGGCATTTAAATGAACGCTTGAGGACACGACTATAAGGAATCGCACACACAGAAGACATATACGCACTTAACTACACACGTAAAGTTAAAGGTGGTCTATGGAGGTGTAAGTCTACGATTGGACAGCCGGGATAGGGGAGTGTCTTGGGTATTGGTGGGTGTGGCCTTGCTATGTGCGTGCATATAATTGCGTACTTTTAAAAAACGGATCTGTGAATCCGGCCCGTGGTCCTTGTAATATCAGAACAAGTTCCAAAAATCTGTGGCTGTACATTCCCTGGTCTACTGTGTATAAGGGGAAACTATACCATATATTGTATTAATAAATGCTAAAATTCAAACATATTTTGTCAGTTTGTTTTTCTATGACTTTTACTTCTTGTCTAACTTAGATATAAATGAATGAAGGTCACAGAATGCTTATTAGGTCACTTAACCTTTAGTGGTAAAGAGAGTACTAGATATATAAACAATTGGGTCATCAATCTCCCTAAAAAGGCTAAAATTCAGTTCTTAAGATGCAACAAGTACAAATATCTAAGAGATAGCGTGACAGCAAGCTCAGGATGTGGTGAACATTATTATCTTTCTATCTATGTAAAGATATACAGAGATCTTAATGGAGCAATATGATTAACTACATTTTTATATGTCGTCATTGTCAAACAAATTTAAACACAATTTATATGCACTATAATAATGCTAACGAGTGTTTCAATACAGACGCAAAGATGGCTCTAAAACAAAGAAGACATTCTTGCAATGTCTTTAACAGAAGACCTACAACTCAGCAGACCCAACATTAAAACCACAATTAGTGATATCAGCCATTAGGTACGAAAATATTGTATGCTTGCCCTGAATTGCAAAAATATACAATGCTGTCTGCTGCTACATGGTAACTACTGAAAAGCACAGGAGGAAGAGAAAAAGGAAGTGCGCTGTATTTTGCAAAAATTGCAAGTAAATATATAAAGAGATGGAATAACATAATGCCTAGTAATCAATTTATTCCAGCAGGTAACCTAGAATTGTTTTAAATATCAGTATCCAATTAATATATCATTACAGTTAGAATACTTTTATGCTTCTATAATATAAAAATATAAGACTTTTAGTGATCTTTTTCGAGAAGTTACTAAATATTATATATATATATATATATATATATATATACAAATATGCTGTATATGCAAACATGTAAGTATAACATAAATGCTACTTTTCATTTTAGTAGAATAGTACAACACAGAAACACAGAACTCTTAGTAGAAATGGCTTAAAAACTTTGCATGGTGACATTTGGTAACATTAGGTTATTGTCCTTGTTAAATCCACATTAAGATAAACAACAAAGTTGAGATTACTCTGTAAATGTGAGTCAGACAGACTTTAAGATTCTAGACAGACAATGGCATAGAAAGAAATAAAAAGCATTAACGCAAATATTCCACAAGAGGTCACTGTTGCACTTTATGCGTCAATTGCTAGCGTTAGCATCGTCTGTCAGTGACCTAAACACTTTTTTATACAACGCAATATGCTGTACAAAATTAAATATTACGCAACATTACTATCTATTTGGGTTTTTTTATGTTTGCTATGATGTATATATTAAAAAAAATCAAGCAATGAATCAAAAATATATTTATACATATTGTGGAGAAAATAACAGATTATTTGTTTCTATACTGTAAATTAAAATATATTATTGAAAATGTAGTAAACTGTTGTATTTTATCAAATTAAAGGTAATAAACGACTTAATTACATTAACTAAATAATTGTAATGGATTGTTGAGGTATGGCAAGGTACAAGTGACAGAGACCAGAAAGTAAGATTCACCCCTTTATGTGATATAAACAAGAGGCTATCTTTTTACTTGTCAGTTTATTTGTATCACAGCGCAAAATGAAACCAGCGAAGGAACTTTAATTTTATAGAAATTACTAAAAGTCAATATAATTAGTCATTTTTATTTTAGAATCATACTATTTATTTTTTTAAGAATGTTATACTTTATATATTTGGATGTTAAATTTAATGACAATTATTATCAAATAGACGCTTTTACATACGACAAAAATTGTGCAATAAAATAACACAGAAACTAACTGCACTATAGCTCGAATTCATATGGAGATAATGCGTCCAGTAATTACTGCTGTACATGACGCGTTTGCTCAGTTGTTCTGTCAATTAATAAACTGATTGTATAGACAAGAGATGACAATACTTAACGAAAAAGCTTACACTAATTGTGGAAAACTAGTCAAATAAATAAATGAAATAGAACAAAATAAAAAAAAACACTAAAAAATAGAAAGCATTCATCGTGCCAGTAAGGATGTATTTAGGCGAGTCCTAGCTGAAGCCCTCTTTATTTATTATAGGGGTTATAGAAGGATTGTTAGATCCCAAATCAGAATGTGAGCTAGTCACATGGGAGCTGAGAAGTTTGACGAGCTTGTAAAACAAATGCATTGGCCAGAAGACCTCTCGCAGGCAACAGAAGCGAAGCTATAATGTCTTTTCCAGGCACTTACATGCAGTTTGTTTGAAATGAACTTTAGGGGGGATAAAAAAAATCAAGCAATATGTTGAAGTAGAATAACAAAAGGAACACGTCACCTGAATGTCGTCTGTGATAACAGAACAATTTCTAACATTTATGATGGCCCCCCAAAAAATGTCAAACATAATATATTTTTTTCTATTACTAAATAAATAATTAGATCCAGAGCGGTAATAATGACAACCTTCACGTGAATGGTAAATGTGAACCATTTATGGCAACAGAAACTGGAATGATTCAACATACTCTAGAAAACCTTTTATAACTTTCGAGACCTTAATATTGACTTAAAGCAAAATTCTAACCGTTAGTAGAAAATGACTGGTCTGATACATGAGCTGTGAGGTCCTTTTCCTCACTCAGCACCGCCACAAATCACATATATGAAAATATTTTATGTTTATTTATTTCTTTAAGCTGCTGCTGTAATAATTAAGTATATATTTTAGCTGAAATATTAAAGTTGTGATTAATTTACGTCGAAATATTAGCTTAGCCTCCATATTCAATTGATTAAAACTTTAAAAGGACGTGCTTTCCTACATGGCTCTACACAGATATTTGCTTTGCATTATAAATATATGATAATATGTAACATGTTCTGCAATCCTAATAATAATAATGAAAATAATGACCATGGAAAGCCTAGTTTCCCCACTAGATGGCAGCAAACCCTTAATAGACAACCTATGGGGACTATATATGTTGGCTCAAAATCCTCTCTAGGGAACCTATATGCTCTGGCTCCAGCCTTATCCAGCATCCGTCAGACACCACCCAACCCAGCTCTGCTTTTCTTTATCGCTCTGCCAAGCTGCCCTCACAGCTCCTGGGTCATTTGTTTTCCCTTACAAATGATTTTTTTGCTTTTATCAAAGAACTAATACTACTGTGTATCTCAACGGGTACAAACATGTCTATTAATCATTCGATTTT